>DWAJ01002474.1:0-17435 GCA_018238005.1 Eurema mandarina
TTTAAATAAGTAAGATTCTTAAATAAAGGTCGCGTCACGGATGTTTAGCGCTGGACGAGAATAGCTGCGCATCGGTAGAATCGCGCTCGTAATTGACGTATTGGTGCGAGAAAGACAACATGACTGGAGAACCAATCAACGCTCGCGCATCCGACGATTACGCGCCCCGCGCGCCTTGCCATCCCCTCGATACCTTATTTTTGACTTCTACGCAGGTTTCGTTCAGCGCTAAAGATTCGTGACGCGACCTACTTATGCTTAGACGTCCCCGTGAGTCTATTCCAAGGTTATTTAATCAGTAGCAGTGCTCTTTGATGCACGTCTGTCTTTACAGCCTCCTTCTTCCTATTTTTATAAGTGGGAACGTCTTACGGTTACCGCATCCTCGGGGGAGAAAGAGGCGGTTATGTTTTACTCGCATGACATGGTGCCTCATCCAATCGACTTCTAATAGTTCCAATACCGACTAAAACCTACCGGTTTTCCTCTATGCACACTGACACGGAGGGATTCGCGAGTCCGACTTACTTTAATAAACTTCTCAGCTTCAGATACGCACACCTTCCATCACAGTGACGTCACTGGTAGCAAAACTGTCAAATTGTTTTGTGAAGTTTGGTCTCATAACCAAGATGACATCGCGTAAGATTGGCTCGTATGTTGGCAGTTTAAAACATTAACTATTATCATCACACAACGTTCTAACTTAAGCTATTTACGACTTATATAAGACGGCAGTTATTAAGTTATTAATTCGGTAGCGAGAGAAAAAATTAATAGCTTTTCGATGTTAATAACAAAACGGTACGATGAGTAATCGTCTTGTCATTATCTAGCAGTATTTATAATTTACCGTTATGTACTTATTTATTATTTATCCCACATAGTTCGATCGCGGAGTATTTAACATGTCTTTGCTAATATTGGCGAATGGAAGTGTGTTAGTGGGTTTGTTTTTTTCTCTGTTTACTTTAGTAGTAAGTTATTTGTTTTTCCTAAATCGTAAAGTTTTTGGCCTGTTTACTAGAAGTCGAAGAATTTTAGGAGAATGTTTTAAGTAAAATCCGCACCTCTAGACTAAATTACTTAAATAAATATCTTAACAAAATGCAGAACTTAATTTTACTGCTGCACATCTGAAGGTCAAGCTGATATCCTATTTGTATCAGATTTTAAATAAACATCTTGATCGCGTTATACGTATGCGTAGGTCTTCATTATAATAACCAAGTAAACAAAGCAATTGCGAGACCGGCCAGCCACCGGTTGGGTGTTGCGTAGGATCAGTTCTATATTAGTCATCGTCGGCGAATGTCTCAGGTCTGTGTTCCTGTGAGTGTAGTATCGTTTGCGAAGTTTTCGTTAAGAATCATCAGGAGACATTTTACATCGCCTGGCCTGATCGTTAGCAAAAGTTTAAGATGACATGACTGGCTAAGGGTATAATAATATCAGCTTAGGCTTAAATATATCCTCTGGAATAGATAAAGTGTAACTCTCTTCCAGCATCTAAGATAACCTTTTCATATATGTACTAATGTAGGGTAACTAAGGTTTGATTAATAGTCAAGTGATGAAGACTAAAGAAGGGTTATAATTTCATACACGTGCTAATAAAGAAGCACGGCTTTGTGAAAAGTCAAAGTTGCATTAAGCCATTCATCGTCATCTTTATCATTGAATGCAATAAAACGAATAATCTAGAGCAAGGACATGCATTTTAATAAGATTATGACTGTAATAATAACCTGCTGCTGAGCAACATTGTGTCTTTTTCTCTTTTCTTTGTCAACATTTATTTATTTATTGTTAACTTGGGTACGTATGTGCACATAACTTGAAAATGAACGATTTCTTTTGTCCAATTGTGAAGTAGCTTGTGTATTGTTTTAATTGTAATTGTGTAATATGTTTCTTTCTTTCTTTAATTATATAGTCGTATAATCTAATTAGAGGACGAGGAGAGCAAACATACCGGGGGGTAGGTTCTCCTCGCAGGAGGCCCACCGTACCAGATATTCTACCGCCTAAGCACTAGTTATGGGCTGGCGTTTCTCTTAACATTAGGAGTATGCCCAGCTCGTCTCCTCACTTCATCGTATAAAAAAAACAAAACGGACTAAAGTTTTTCTTTTTCTGAAAGAGTGGTAAACGATCAAAACCACCTAACGATATTGCTTTACCATCTCTACAAGACAGTACAAAATATAGCTTACTAATAGCTCCAAGTAAGACACCAGTACAATGGACACAAGATCAATGGACCACAGCCTCCCGCAAACTCGTCGGTGGCGTAGGTCGCTATTTCGGCATTCATTAATATTTATAAGACGTTCTGCAATTTCTTATGAGATCTCATTCCGCACTATTTTTTGTCCTCTTCAACTATTACAGCTTCTATAAAAAGCTTTCCTTTAATTTTTACCTTTAGTTAGCTGAATAAGGCTGCGTATTAAAAAATTAGGTTATTTTTGTTTTTCTTACGTCCTAACCGTACAATATTTATTTGTTTGACCAATGTGTTATTCATACGAAAGATTATATAACGATTGGCCTAATTTTCGTTCACTAGGAAGTTATCAGAATATTGACCCCATGACAAGAACTGCGCAAATGGCAGTTGAATGATTATTTTATTTTGAAACAGTTCACCAGCAAGACCTTTTTATCGACATAAAAATATCGTAACCGCTATCAATATAATATCTAATAATTTCTGAATCGCGCAACATATGTACCTATACTTTTTAAATTTCATCATCGAACCATTGGCCTACGACTCACGAGTAGTGACTGACCAAGGGCCTTCTTTTTCGTGCAACGGTTTTTTACCTTAAATCTAAGTAACTTACCAAATTCGAAGCTCAAGAGAAGAAATTACTTGGCCTAAATGTACGTTCACTACACAGTAACAGAACGTTGACCCCGTCCCAGCTGCGCAGGAGTTTATATGCACGAAGGTCGAGCGCCATTGCTTTCGATGATACGTTTAAATATAGTAAGGCAACAAATACTAGCTGTCCTGATTTTAAAGAACTCTATATTATAACTATGTCTTGCCAATTTTGTAGTTATATCATATACTAGCTGTTGCTCGCGACTTCGTCCCCGTCGGATCTATTTCTATTATTATGTTATAGTGAGTCATTCTTAGAAGATAGACATATACTGTCGCGGACTTTTTTTTAGATCATTTAAAGAGGACTAATTCTTTCATACATATTATTTTTGTATCTTGAACCGTTTTCGCAGCGCACGCAAAGGAAGCTCCCAAAGATGAATAATTTCCCCGTTTTTTCCATATTTTCGATTATATCTTCGCTTCTTTTAGTCGCAGCGTGATGTTATGTAGCCTAAAGCCTTCGATAAATGGTCAATTCAATGAAAAAAGAATTTTTCAATTCGAACCTGTAGATCCTGAGATTAGCGCGTTCAAACAAACAAACAAACAAACAAACTCTTCAGCTTTATATATTAGTATAGATAGATAAATGCGAAAGTAACTCTGTCTGTCAGTCCTTTCATCACGCTAAAACTACTGAACCGATTAGAACGAAATTTGGTACACAGATGGTCTAGAGCCTGAGATAAAGCATAGGCTACTTTTTAACTGGAAAAAAGGGTTATAAGGGGAGAAGGGGGGTCAATGTTTATATGAAATTCCACGCAGACGGAGTCGCGGGCAACAGCTAGTAAGTATTATATAAAGAGAAAATCTTTATGAGTCTGTGACGACTATATAACCTATTTTATAAATCCTTTAAATAATATAAATTCACATACTTATGTAGATACCGAAAAAATAATATAAAACTACGGGATCCGGTTTGTGGGAACATAATCGCAGAACACAGCTTTATAAATACATATACATATAAACAAAATAATAACTATTTTTACAATTTAAACGTTGCAGACATAGTTAACTATAGCGGTACATTTACATAGACCTAGCCTTCTTACCTACGTGACTACGTTCTTAAATTAAGTTATAAAAATAGTTCGCAATTACGCGTATATCTTAATAACGGAGAGCAGCTCATTTATTTTTTTAAATCTTAGATTTTTGTTCGGATACCAGGGCGCGCAGGTCATCTGATGGTGAACATTCTGCATCAGAACTTCAAAGAGTTGACTGTTGACTCATGCGTCGTTGGCGCGTCGGCCTTGGGTTTTGAAAGGCGTAGATTATAGAAGAGACATAGAAGAAAGAGGTTGTCTACAGTATTGTAGCTTTATAAGCAATAATAAGGTTTATTAATAATCTGTGTGAATTCCAGGTTGATGACGTCATTGACTTATGTGGATAGCTGGGGATTTTTGGTGAAGAACCGGGTTGGAATTAAATATTGCCAACACGTTAATATTATTATTATTATTTATTTGATGTAATTTTTTTACATGTTTATCGCTAAGCTATAATTTTATAACAGAAAGGACATATTATAACAATAATAATAATAATTATATATTGTTGCTTCATATAGTAACACTTTTGAATCGTCACGGTATTTCACAACAATTTACCACCGGTTCGGAAGGCAGTTTCAACAGAGAAGAACCAGAAAAACTCTGATAGTTCCCTTTTTTTATAAAATGATACAATTGTAATTAATATACATAACAAAACAACTACAATATTTATATATAAAACACAATCCTTATTATTAATAAAAATCAATGTATATATGTCAGAGAATGTTCATTATCATTTATTTGAGCGCTCGCGTCTCATGGTACGGGCTAGCTGTTTTTCTGATGCGATCAGAACCGGTTGACCATCGGGGACTGGAGTAGGGTTGCCAGTCTACGAGCCAGCGTTGAGATGGCAACTAAAAAAATAATTTAATTTTCGCCAGATAGATTATTAAAATCTAAAATAAACGTATGTTTTAGTTATTTTCTTATTCAAAAACTTAAGGAGATATATTGATTTAAAAAGTTATATGACGTCATATGTGACTATCTAGCTAGCGTCTTTTTAATGCGCTATATCTTAGAAGTCTTATATTATTTAAAAAAATACGGGTTTACGGTTACGATGTTGTTATTATGTAAGGGACGGACTAATAATTATTTTTTATTTTCATACTTTTCGACGTGAGTAGGTATTAAATAAACGGCCTTAGAACTTACTGTGTTATATCGAAACTACTGGATAGGTCTCAAGTTCAGGTTGACGGGTCCTAGTAGAGTTTGCAAGTTTGCCTGACATCCTACGGAATGGGCTAAAACGAAACGTATATTTTGATACGTAAAAGTCTGAAGCCTCTACTCTTCCGACTATGGTTATCTCTTCCAATTAAAAAAGGTCTCAAATTCAGGATAATTAATCTGAATAATATAGCATTTAAAAGAGATTTATAGGACTTCTATACCAGTATGTTGGCAACCCTAAACCGGTGACGCAGCCGAGAAGCAAGACTAGTGAATGTCGTACTTTGCAGTCGAAAACACTCATTTAATGTACATTATATTAGGAGAACTCTATTTAATGGATATTTTAATCTTTTTTATGAAAAATCATATGATTTAATAATCTGGAATATTTAAAAATAAATATAGAATTTAGATGTTTCTTTATTTACGTGTTCTTATAACAGTAAGTAAAGTTAAGACCCTTGAAATGTCATTTAGAGAAATTAATAAAAAGTCAAATGAATAAGAAAAGTTCTGTTTTAATTATTTAGGTATTTAATATAATACCTACTACCGATGAGGTCAGTTCTCAGAAGTGGTAAAGATTTCGATATAAGAATGAAACTGTAAAAGTAATACGTTCAGAATTAACTTATAAGTTTAAGTATAAGAAAACGTTACTTTTTTGACTTTGCTTACTTACGTAAAGTCAAAAAGTAAGAGATAGGATTCAAAAAGTAGAATGTTTCTTAATTCGACCGTAACATTTCTTAAAATGTTTATAAATAAATTGACGGAGAGATAACATTTTTACTAAACATTTCCTTAAGAATATGCAAAATTTGTCCAAGCCAAATATTTCTTAGCTTCAGTAGACCGCTTCAAATAGAAAATTTGCTTGCTAACAAGTGCTTCAAGCGTTGGCTAAATGAACGCAATTTTAGCCTGACTTTTATATACACGAATGCATTAAATTCTCGTAAAATAATTGTAAACATAGCAAAAAATATGTTGAGCAAAGATTTTTAAAGCTATAAGTGAGACTATGGTCTTGCGTTTAAATCTTTCTTTTCTAATATTATAGCATGGATCGTTGTTAGACTTCCAGTCCTTAACATATGTACTTTATTTACTGTACAGAACTTGTTAATTTCTTTAAATAATTTTATTAAAAGTAATGGCATCAATAGTTCACATTTTTTTGTTGGTTTAACATGTGGCCAACACGTATATTATCAGCTATGTATTATCTATTTTAAAATAACTTTTTCTTATCGCCTACTACCGGTTGCCTGGAAGATATCGCTACGTAGCGGTAAGGCCGCCAATTGGCCTTGTATGTGTACTTCTTTGTGGGTGTCAATACAGTGTTTTTTATTTGATAGTCTTTGAAATGAATTTCCAAAAATATGTAGGTAATGAAGAACCCCTTAAGTACTTATGATTTCATAGTATTATGTTTCAATCTTTAAATTTACGCAATTGATTTTCATGCGGTTTTTTATCAAATAAAGTCGTTCAAGATGAATGTTTAAGTATGTGTTTATTATAAGTATAAATGCAAATAAAACCGCAGAGCGTATAGTATATAATAAAACTGTTAATTTAAATAAAAGTCCACTCAAAATAGCGTCCCAGTATATCCTTTAAACATTAACTAGGGTCCTACTTAAATACAAAACATAGCTCAATGGGAATCGTTTACTTGAAATCTTTGTCCTGTCGCAGTTTCGGTATTTTGCTCATTTCGTCCTCGCAAATAATTCTAAAAGGTATTTTAGTACGTTTTTTAAATGCTAAAATGTATTCAGTTGAATGTCGAGCCGAATTATGTAAGTTTATACAATGAATGTTCCATTAAAATTAAATCTTTTTGGGCTTAATTGAATGGCGTTTTAAAATTTTGACTGGCGTTTTTGTTATTTGAATCCAACGTATTTAGTATTGAAATAATTTAGGTTAAGCTATCATTGATGTGAGGAATGCAAAGAAGCTAGGAAAACTAAAAGCACGGTAAAAGTATCTGCGGCGATGATCTCATTGTTGAGACATTTTCTGAGTTTCTGTTTGTGGATACGTTTATTCATCCGTATAGGTAATGAAATATTTATTAGTAAAGAATATAACGACATTTAATTTACCGAATTAAAAGCTTCATCAAATTAATTTTCTTAACAGATATTTTCAATCAAAATCCCCTGGGAAACCTAAGTGTTCCTTCAGGTTAAACATTATCTTTTTTAACGTCGGTACATGATTTTTCCTCATTGGCATTGTTAGTATAAATGGATCTATTAAGGGTTTTTAATAATTCAGCACAAAGCAGAAGATGTACTGCGCAAGTCAGCTCTGGACCGAGGAAATGGGAGCAGATGTCTGCTTCCCAAAATACCGGGAGTCGGCGCCGTGGAAAGGAATATAACTGTCAATATAAATTAGAAGTGCGCGCTACGAAGGTGTTATAGATTTATGAACACTTTTTGCGTTTATTATGACATTTTTATTAATGAAAATTTGGCAAGTACTAAATAGGTATTTAGGATCATTAGAGCGGGCTTATGGAGGTGGTTAAATAACATCATTTTTTTAATTACCCACTATTAGCGTCATGTTGATAAATATGTATCTTTGGTTCTTTCGTTTTGTATACTTCTCAATTTGGAATTGACAAAATCAATTAATTATTTGCTAGGTATTGAAATTTAATTAGTACAAATAAGCGTTAAAAAATATAGATACAATAAACAGTTAGTATACTAATTTTATCATAATTAGAATTAGAATTATAGTAAGATAAACAATGTTTTAATTTTTCATCTGTAAAAAAAACCGAACTGTCACATAGAAAAGGCGCGGGACACAAAAGAGCGGGAAAGTTCCCTCGGCCGCCATGTTGCACGTTCCATTGTGCGCGGCGCTCGCCGGCCGCCACGTGCAGCGCACATCTGTCCGACAGCCGACGGGTCGCAGCACCCTCGAACAAACCCAATCTGTTTTTATTTAAATATTCTATACTAGTTTCATGATTTTGGATTAGTCTTCTTAATTAAGAAAACGGAAGAACCATAGTTCCAATCCTGAACTATGTATTTTATATTTCCAATCAATTATAGTAAAATTTTCTAGAATTAATAATTACCTACCTACTTATAATGAAAAATTCGGATCAATTGCTCATTAAAAGCACTTAATAATTTAATTAGCATTTTATTATTTTACAAATCACAATACCCAAGAAATCCAGCCGTTCTACATGAGAACTAATGCAAATTAAAAACAAAAACATAACTTGATAATGCGAAAAAAGCAACAAAAGCGTCCTTATAGAGCCGATACACCGCGCATGCGCGGCAGGAGGGCAACCCTCCGGCCTCCCCCTTCTATTACGCACTCTATTTAGGGGCTGATACAAAGAACAACTTCGGCCTATCTATTTTGGTCTCCAGGATATTGTCATAGACAGTCATTAGAATATTGCCCATAGAGTTTCGGCTGAAGTCTACGCTTTATGGAATCTGACCGTTTTCGTTTAAAAACAGCTAGCCCAGGATATATTGATTTCAGTATGTGCTGTGCTTTAAGCGATATACGATTAATGAACATAATGTTTTAATCGCATTTGATTAAAATATAGGATATAGGTTTTTCCGCTATGCGTTATTTTGTTATTAAACATGATTTATAATGTACCTATTGACTTTTAAAAGTTTTGTCATTTACTAATTACTACCCTACTCAATAGAAAAATTTGCCCTTTTCTCTTTTAAATGAAATTACGATGACTTATTTTAATAGTGTTGTAACTAAGAAATAGAGGTATATTCCATAACACATTTTTGACGTTTAAAATATTTTATTTAATTCGCGCCAATTAGATTTGACATATATTTACGTCAATCTGAATTAAGTCTGAGTATTTATTAGAAATACCAAAGAAAGTATGTATTAATCTGATAGTGATTAACATATAAAATTCCTAATTATTGATTGGGAAGTTTCGTCCATTGTTCGCGTTCACAAAGAGCTGCATCACAAAATTGAGCGCGCGATCATTCTTTGTCTGTGTTAATTACATTTTTTTTTTGTTTCGCATTATTTTTTAGTGCAAAATAGTTTAAAATTATAATGCCTAATATATTAATGTTTATTTAAATTCGTTAATTTTTTGATAATTATTTACATAGTATGTACTTCGGTATATTCCTTAGGTACAACTTGTGTTAAAAACGTATTATCACTACATAAAGTAAAACAAAGACATTCGTCACGTATGTTTGTGTTTCACGAGATTTGTGTTATAAATAAGAATAATTCTTGTGTTCGTGTTGTGGTTGTTTATTTATTTACTTACAAATTAGTAGTTTTATGAATAAGAAATTAAATAAATAAAACGGCTTAAAAATTGTCCTTATAATATATAATAACATTTTATATATACTATTTTTTAATAAATAAAATAAATAATTTAATTAAATTATACATAGTTTGAATAATTATCAAATTGAACACCTATATCCGTGACTACTTAAATTCATCATTTCCCAATCAATCATTTTTCGCCTGGACAGCTGAAAATGATATTCATTTGTTATATTGTGTATATTATAATGATTAATTCTATTATGACGGTATTCCAAGTTTCCCGGAAGCGTGGAGGGCCGGAAGCACGAAGACCGCAGTGTCAATTACCGCCGCTAGAGGTCACTTTGATGATTTACGTAAAAATATTTATTTGTTTTATTTAATAAATTATTTCTTTGATGCAAATAAACAAACATTTATAATCTAAGTAAAAATTCCGCATGTAAATAGCGGCCTTGTGTCTATAAACTAATTAAATACAATAAAATTGTACTTAATATGTAGGTACACTATCGGCGCTCGGTTCTATTCGGTTCGGTTCTATTTTCCATCACTGTGTGAATACCCAAGTAATTAGTAAAGGATATTAATATAAAACAAATCACACATTTTTATTTTTCAGAATAAGCAGGATTTGTACAATTTAAGAAGCAAAAAGAAAGAATTATCCTAGTTTTTCAATTATAGCATTATTTCGTATTATGCGGAATAATGCTTAACGTTGAATGTTTTAACTACATCTTTCTCCATTCATATATCGAAAATTTTCAAAAGCACTAAATAATGCAATAACAAATTGTTTGGAGTCTGTCTATTTCTTCGTGATGATCACGAAAACCATTGCACAGAAATCTCTATGGTTTCCACTAATAGGGAGAAAGATTCATCATAGAGTGTGTGTAAGGGAATTTCGGCTGGAATCTGGCGGCGTCTATTTGCAATATAAATTGAATATTAGATGTGCAGCATAGTGATTTATGTTTGATTGTGATGCAGTAAATTAGCTAATAAGTGTCCAGGAAATGAAGAATTCTTTCGAGAGCGCATAGTGGCGGATCCAAGATTCGTCGAGGTTCTTTGTAAAGTTCACTATCACTTTACGAAGGGCAGAAAAAAACGACTGACTGACTGACTTGATTAAAGACGACTTGATGACGATTTTACTTGACTCATATCGACTTTTATCTTGACCACGTTGCCTCTTATTACATTGACATTGGCAAAAAGTTAGACGCTAATGCCATAATATATAGAAAGAAAAAGAAAAAGAGTGTGTTCAAAAATACGTGGAAAAATACATACAAATAAGTTCTTATGTAAATAATATTTATGAAATGAGAAATATATCATCAGTTCTACACTTAAAAGTTTTAACCTTTTCTGTGGTTAAATTTCTGAAGCATTTAAGATTTAGGCATTATGTAATTATTCAAGCGTCGAATTTGAACTATTCTAATATAATATATAATCATATTATAGGCAGTAGGCTTTGGGACCAATTACATACAAAAATATAAATATATTTCCGAACAGCAAAGATCTATAAGAAATTTATTGTTAAAGGAAACATTGTTTATTACATGGCAATCTAAATATATATCTATAATGAGGATTGTAAAATAATCGGGGCCGGAAAGGCGGGAAATGTTTTATCTGAGCGAGAAGGCATCGATCGCTCCTACGCCATTGCTAATTTCTACCAATTATCAGATACTTCATTAAAAAGTTATTACTTGACTGAACTCACAAATGCAAAAGTAAAACTGTCTATGTTTAAAATTCACGTCTAAATGAATAAACTGATTTTGATAAAATTTAGCACAGAGATAGTGTAGAGCTTATCTTGATAGTGTTTGAAGTGTTTTAAATAGACATTTACGAAAAGGTTTTTAATCCACATCATTATTTATATCCTTAGATAAATCTATCTTTTAATTAACATCAAATTTTCATATATCAATCACAATGATATGATGTTGTTTGCTTAGATCTCTTAGATACGTAAGTATCAATATTGTTTTCATTATTATTTGTTAAGTAGTATATGTTTAATTTTTACTAATCTCTTTGTAGAAGATATCGTAAAGGTGCGCGTGTCTCTCGTGTAGGGGTTTGGTTAAACATCGTGTGCTTTTATTCCGTTTGAGCTTAAACACGTAAAGTTAGCCAACACAACATCTTTCTCCCCAGGGAATAGCTGGTATATCAAGTATTTCTCTTTAAAAAAAACTCCCATTCACTTCATAATTTCATTAACAATATGTATGTAGTTCTATGTTTATATATAAAATAGGTTCCTCAATAAATGGACTATCCAGTACAAAAATAACTTTTCAATTCGCACAAGTAGTTTCTGAGATTAGCGCGTTTAAACAAACCAACGCACTCTAGCTTTATATATTAAGTAATGATATATACCTATAATAATATATAACCATCTTAAGATTAGTTACGTAGTAACTTAGGAGTAGTAGAAGAAAAATTCTAATATGATCCGAAAGTGCTATTAAGGTAAGGCGAATCGCAGAGTAGCGATGAATGTGTCCAGGATAATCTCAAGGGTGGAGCCCCGGGTTTTGAAGCTACAAATTAATACAATTTTATTATTGTTTCTCCTCTAGTTTCAATTATTAATCGTCTAATCATTTGGATTTGAAATTCAGGAACTTCAATGCTCAGTCCTACTGTTATCAAAGCCAACACTAGGTTGCTATGTGATCTAACTTTTATTGATAACTAGCTGTTAGACTTCGCTCGCCTAAAACCATGATTATACCTCCAAGATTATATGTAAAAGAATCATGATGGTCGGTCCAGCTGTTTTTGCGTGAAAGCGAAATAAACATCCCAATTTTCACATTTATATTATTGTAAGGATTTGTAAGTTGATGTTTTTAAAACTATAAATTTCCATCAGAAGAAGAGAGAAGAAACATAAGACGCGAAATGATGGTGGCTTCAACCTTTATTGGTGACCTCGACTCTTAGTCAGAAAGAAAAGAAAAAGAAAACAAATTCTTTATTTATTTTTAAGTTATAACACTATCCAAGACGAAATATCAACAAAGCAGATCACTAAAATCGGCAAATTCATTCTATGGATAAACCTATATCTACTTGTTGATAATATTTTAATTATTTCGATTAAAACACTCAGAATTGGGAATTGGTTTAAATAACGGGGATTTCCGGAATTCTGCTAGTTTTTTCGTATTATTTTATAGAAAACCAATAAAGATGTTTCATATTAGGATTTTCTTATACTTTTTTGAATTATTTTAATTAGCCCACCTATTATAGAGTTTACTAGTGTGTAGATATACCAATTACCTGGCAAACACATCGCTTTAATTGCCAAAGATTTTTAGATACTATCAAAACACAACCTCCTACTAATACGACTACTTCTTATTACTAATACTACTTTCCCAGAGTTCAAAAACATTATCGTTTTGTTTCACTGTAGTCAGATATTGAGACGACATAAGCTTTAATCTTAAACAACCAATCAAAAAACTAAGACTATATGGAGACAATGCTAATGATCCTGTCTCAGAGAGCTCCAAACGTCAGCAACCTTCAGAACGGGCCGAAAATTAGATACTTTTTACTCTTCCTCCTCGAAGGTGCTCAGAGTTTCTTGCCGGTTTTTCTCTGTAGAAACTGCCTTCTAACCGGTGCTAAATTATTGTTTTGTAATACCATGACGATTTAAAAGTGTTACTATATGTAGCCTAGTTGAATATAGATATCTTTGATTTTGACTTTGTTTGATGGAGACGGTTATGTCAGGCTAGTAGCGACTTAAACCCACCAGTGTTCCTCCACGCACCCTTACGGACGGACAGACTCGGGACTATTACTAATGTATAGCAATAGTAATAGTCCGTGGGACCCAAAATTAATAACTCTATATTGTATATGTATATGCATATGTAAGTGACTAACCACGTTAAGGTCGCCATAACTAAACTTAAGCAATTTTTTAATGTTACGTCGCAGCGATATCTAAGCACGCCATTTTAAAAATTAATCGCATGCTTACCTGTGCACCTAAATATGTTAGCTTTACTGATAGTAAAGGTTTACAAACTTTAATTATATGGTACCTATATCTATACTAATGTATAAAGAAATAAAGTTTGTGTGTTTGTTAAATTGTTAGGGGTAATCACGGGATCTACTGAACCGATTTTAAAAATTCTTTCACCAATAGAACGCCACTTTATCGCTGAGTGTCATAGGCTATATAAAAAAAGGATTGTTAACATTATGCCCAACGAATTTGTGCCCATTATGGGCACGAGTCCGCTAGTGTTATTATAAAGAGGCAAAATTTACTATATTATTAAGGAATACAATGTCTTTTTTCAATTTTCCACTTTGGACTTTAATTACCTTCTAGTGTATTCTTGTACCTTATAGTTGTATCTTCTAGCAATGCATCCCGGCTTCGCTCGCATAGTATGTATAAACCTATTGAATCATTCTTCAAAACAAAAAAAAAAATTGCTTCAAATGTATGTATTTGAAACTACGCTACCGATTTCCATGTGTTTTTTATCAGATAGAGTGATTCAAGATGAAAGTTTATGTGTAGATATAATACGCATAAATGCGGGAAAAACCACGCCACGGGCCACGTCTAGTATATAATTAACTGAAAATATCGGGACCCGAAGCCGCGGGACATAGCGAGTATCGTAATAACTTCATAGTGAATATAAGTCACCTATATTTTTGTCGTTGTGATAATTTATAACTATAGCACCCACTGCCAGCGTATCGATTTTTTGACCCATTAAATAACCACCAATACATTATTGTACCTACATTGTACATACTTAAAATCTACTTTAAAATGTTTTAAACCAGCTGTAGTGGTTTCACTCGCGTAAAACTATGCAGTTTTAAATATATAAAGGTTGGCACCCACTCCAGAGCTGTCAAGCTCTGCGAGTTCATGGGCGGCGATGACCACTTTCCATCAGGTGGCTCGCCTGGACGTTTGCCTCCTATGTTATAAAAAAATATATAGAAAAGAGTCTGCAAAGGCGCCCGTGACTCCTGCTGTGGTATGATGGAACAGGGTTTAGCTTCGTAGAACAAATAAATAAATAAATAAATATTTTCAGGACATTTATACACAGCACTATCTAGTTCCAAGCTAAGCCGAAGCTTGTGTTATGGCAACTAGATAACGGAATAAATTACACATACATACTTTTCTTTTGTAAATACATACATACAATACATAGCAACACCCAGACCCCAGAAAAATACAAATGTAAATTACAAATATATTTTTCCGGTGTGGGAATCGAACCCACGACCCTTTGCTCAGAAGGCAGTTGTGCTACCACTGCGCCAAGCGGTCGTCATGGAGA
Source organism: Eurema mandarina (assembly GCA_018238005.1). Taxonomy (NCBI): domain Eukaryota; kingdom Metazoa; phylum Arthropoda; class Insecta; order Lepidoptera; family Pieridae; genus Eurema; species Eurema mandarina. Next base: position 14,889 of record DWAJ01002474.1, read on the forward strand.
ATGGATGGATGGATGGAACAAACGATTATGCAAACAAATACAATATCTAAGTTAATTAATTTCAGATGCTCCGTTTAAAATTTCTCCTAAAAGACATACATCGTTTACTAAGCCCATCACACGCAAAGCATCAGCAAATACCTATCTACTACAAAATGAAGGCTTCCTTAAATTTGCTTCAGCTCTCAACCGTGAAATCCAATGATTTACTGAGCTAAGTCTTATCATAATCTTTCACGTCCCTCATATTTCACACCGAGCTTCCAACTTACTATTTTTATCGGTAATGTATGCACGAACAATTATTTTGAACAAAGTTTTTCTAAAAGGCATACTTCGAAATATTAGTTATGAGCTTATTATGTACATTTTAATTCGAAAAAATGTTAGTTATAAAGTAACTGATAGAATCAACAAAATATATTTTTTTGTGTTACAGGTCCTAAACTTATTTTTATTATCATGAGTTTATTCAAAGAAATAAATCGTTTAAAAATAAACAAACAAGTCATTTCCTATAGTATATTATTACAATCGTTATTCGGAATACAATACTACAAATATATAAAGAAGAGAACTTGTATTACATATTGAAATACATATTTAGTTTAAACATTAAAGAAATATTCCAATTAAGACATATAAGAAGAGGACAGAAAATAGAATATAAGACAAGGAAGACATTTTTTACTTTTCTAAATATATCATCATGTAACGAATCCGCTTAGAAACCATTACCATTATAAGTATACGTAATTAAATTTATGTTGATATAAAGCTTTTAGATGTTCGCAAATAGAAAATAAAGGACATCGCTTAATTGAGTTCCGATATACATAGCGTTTTATCTTTTATACCTGCGAAATAAGAATCTCTTTTTAAAGGGTCTTATTTTTATTTAAATTGTTTATGCATTGATTAGTTTATTCTGTGAATGTTTTCTGCTATAAAATAATAATGTGAACGCCTCTAGTTAAGAGTTTACCAGTCGTCTGTTTTCTGTAATTAAGGTGAAATCTTTATCATATTTTTATTTCTACAATTTAATTGATGTTATTTGGCGTTTCGACACTTTTCTTAGAACAAAGTCTTAAAAGTTGGATGAAAGTTCATAATTATGAACACTTTCGTACTAAATAAAATTACAGATAAAATTCCCAGTAACGTTTTATTATTCTAGGTAACGTTTTAATATAAGAGAAAATGTTTTCTTCAACTTTCACTTATAGTTCAAGAAAAATGTTTAATTATTCCTTTAAGAGCTGACTATAAAGGAAAAATTTTCTATAATTTGAAAGAGAACGTTCAAAATAATTTGTTTAGTAATTTAGCTTTAAAATACTTTCAAAGATATTACAAAGGTGTTTTGTTGATTTGTTTAGTTAACTTTAGATATTAATTGGTAAAACGTTTAGAATATTTTATTTATTCTTCGTCTTACTTTGATCGTCAGAAAATATCGACCCGCCTTCAAAAATTATGTAGTTACAGGCAATGTCTACGAATGTCTATTTCCTTATTCCTACATTCAAATCGAACATTTAAACGTCAAAATTAAAAATAACAAAATTAGTTAATCTTCGAAATCTAACCTAAAAAACTGACATTATCACGTGTATTATCACGCAATCTAAATATTAACTAGTCCATTACAAAGATTATATGTCGATATCTAAATATACGCCGTTCCATTTGTTCCAGTTAACGTTCTGAAATCAGTCATTGTTTTAAATGGTATGTTGGAAATACCTTTAAATCTAAATCTTAATCATACCACAGGTTGATCACATTCATGTCAATATAATAAGTACCTACTCTACATTTCAGTTAAGTAGTTAGGTTGTAGATTAAAAGCCATTCCTTGTTTTAAATAACAGATTGGCAAGATTCAAAAAGCTATCTTAATCATACCGTCGTGTCAAGATACTTAATCAATACATAGCACTCATATTGATCTCGTCTTGTATTCTGCAATGCTCGCTCGACCATTCCTCTGGAATAGGATCTCTTTTAGCGTTCCTTTTAACGTTTAATACGCACGAGTGGGCCTGATGGCATGCCTCGAGAGTTTTAGCTTTTTGTACAAATCTGACTTAGCTAGGTGACGATGTCTACGAAATACGTTACTATTTGCATTTGCGCTGCTTTTTAGATGTAAGTGAATAAGATTGTTTTAATGCTAGATGTTAGAAGTGAACCGTAAAGGATCTTTTTCCCCCTAAAATCTGTGTATGTACACGAAAAGATAGTCATATCATTAATTATGTTTTAATATAAAAAATAAGCTTTGTTTAATTTATATACAAACCGTAGCCTAACTAAAATAAAATTTTGATTCAATCTTTCAACATCTAATCAACGACTACTAATATTTTCAACCAGTATACATTAAGTACATAATTTTATTTAAAAACGTAATAAATGTACAATTTGAAAGGCAAATACGAAGCTTTCAAGTTCATTCGAATATAAAATTGTTCTGTATAAAATATTATGAGAATAAACTTTGAATACATGCCGCAATGAAGCGTAACACGCGTGTATGGT
>DWAJ01002475.1:0-17428 GCA_018238005.1 Eurema mandarina
ATCAAAATTTAATTTAAAATCGGCTCAGTAGTTTAGGAGTCAATCGCGGATAAACATCGTGACACGTAATTTATATATATTAGGATTTATTTTGATGTGGTAGCAGGAATCTTATGTAGCTTCTACCTCTGTCCATAATAGTAGCAAATCGTAAAGCTAAATGCTTCAATAATGTGTTGCCAGATTCTAAGAGAAAATTAAAGGATTTATGACTAAAGGGAATATAGAAACTCTTTTATTAGGAACAAAACGAAATGCAATGACATCATTTCTCGTAACTTGTCAAACTATTGATACTAATGGCATAGATTTCTCTTATATAACAGGTATATGTTAAAAATATCGTGTTCACAGATGATACATGAAACACAGGAACGCCGGGGGATTTTGTCGGTAGAGGATTTCCCCCCGACCAAAAAGGTTATAAATGTAATTTAAACATGATTCAGCAATATTTTGCTACATTATTACACTCTATTGGACTTCAGACATAGTTCTGACATGCTTCTAAGAATAATAGTACTAATTGCTCTACTATATTAAAATAGTAATAAGTGATATGATGAGGTATGACGAGGCTTAATTATCGACAATTATGACGATAATAGATCAATTGAGTCAACGTAGCTACTTTGTAATTAACTCCTTGAGTTACTCTTTGTTTTATAACGAGAATTCTCTTAATTTATTATTAAAATTATATTCTTAAAGAAAATACGATGATGATTATTTTACTGTAGCATTTACTTGGTACCGACTTCTAAATTACTAAATCATATCTAATAAGCGAAAACAAATTGTTTAATGTGAAGTAGTTTTTGTTTTTGTTTACGATATTTTTTTTAATATTTAATGTTATTACGTCTCTTAAAAACTGTTTTTTTCGTCTTTTTAACGTTACTCACGCAATTATTAAATTTGAAATTGCTTTTAAAGAGCGCACCACTCATTGTTGGGGTCTATTATGACACAAACATAATTTAGCAGATAGCGATGATACAAAAGACATGCCATATGATGTAGCCTTAAATTTAGCCAAAAACGACGGGATGTTATGTTTGACGTGTCTGTGTGTCAGTGTGTGTATGTGTGTGTTTTTTTGTTGTGTTCTTAGTTATGTTTGGTGGAAATCTGTTCAGGTCTTCAAGGTCATGAGGTCGTTTGTAAGGTGTGATAGGAATGTTACACGCTCAGTTTGCTTGCGTCTTGTCGGGGGTGTATCTCTAATACAGACTTGTTCTAAATTTCAATATATTGATAAATATTGCACTAGTTATTGGCGGGTATAATTGAATGCAGGTGATTCGCCTTCTCGTTCGTCGTCGTATACTATGACTATATAGTCATAATGATTAAATAGTTTTACAAGTTATAAAGAATCTTTATATCTAGATGGATATGTGTTTGATTATGTTCTAATTACGCGTAAGTAGGTGTACGCGTTACAATGTAAGGGCAATGAAAGGTATCAGTACAATCATATACCACAAAGTCACGAATGACGAGCTCAAGGAATCACGTAGTGTTTTGTTATATAGGGCTGCTACTTTATAGTTTTCGATAGGTAATATAATTTAAACCTTACTTTCAGTTAACTTCGAGGCTTCTTAATTATAATTAGAATCACATAGTGTGTTGCATTATGTAGGGCTGGTAATAGTAAGTTTTAGGCCTCTTTGCCTTTAGTATTGATGTTATTTAATATAAAACAGTATTATCTAAAATAATATCTATATAAATTGAGCACCTTAGAGTTATTCTTTTGTGTTTATAAAATTTAGATTAAGAAAAGAGTTTTCGAGTATAATTCTTATATGGCAACCCTAACTTTGTTGCATAGTAAATTTCGATACAGCTAATCTTCATTTCGGTACATTAAGCATTTATCGTCTGCGGTGAGATGTCACATTTACACATAATGACCACACCATGTACGAACCAAGGACGATGTTGCCGCATTAAAAATTTAAATTAAGATTCTTTTTTATCAGTGGCCGTTACATTAATTAGTGGTCGCGCATTAGTGGAATATTTTGTTAACGTTAATTTAGTTTTAAAAATAGAAAAACATGACTGGCCATTTATTTGTTCTACGCTATTGCATGAAGCTTAGAAGTGATAATATAATTTAATAGTAATTTTCTTAGTTTTTTTTTAAATTAATATTTGTCACATATAGGTTCGAGTATAAACAGGTAATGTTTAGTTATTGACTTAATTTAATTTAAATATCCGATAAAAAATATTATACATACAGACGAATTGAGAACCTCCTCCTTTTTTGAAGTCGGTTAATAATTTCATTCTTATACTGAGAAACAACATCGGTTTCTATTGGAAAAACGGTTTTGAACATCCAGTTTCCAGAAACATCCCTTTACACCGTCACAAACTTTATATAAATGTTTAAGCGTAATATAATATTTAAATATGTGTTGTTTTATCTCTCCATAACAGCTGAACCGTTTTCAATAATATTTTTTTAAGAATATTTCTTAAAGTACCTATGAGGATATTTATTTATTTATTTATTTATTCTCCTCTTTACATCTACCTTTACAGGTTTTAACCTCATGCGATAGTGCAGCTATCAACTAATATAATGTACATCTTATAATACTTAATTAATATAAAAAAACAAAAATAAACATACTATCCTATCCTAAACATAAAAATAGTGAGAAAATAAAACATACAATTTACGTTATAGTTTTTAAACAGAAAACAGGTACATGTAGGGTAAAGGGTTACAACTAGGATAAGTACAGCGTGAACAAAGTCGCCTAAGGCACACTGAGCAAGGTAGATTTACAAAGAAAATTTACGCCTCGGAAAATCTTAAAACATTTTATACGTCGCCTCGATTTAATGTGAAAACAACGACGCATTGTTTAACGAAACAATCGCTTCTAATGAGTTCCTATACGTTTTCGTATTTAAAGCCAGCATTTATATTAATAGCTTGCCTTTAAATATAAGGATAATGTACGGGGTGAAAGATTGTATTAGTGTTGTCTTTAGACTTGCTGCGGAAATTAAAATAAATAGTAAAGTTTTTTTATTTAACAGATTATATTTAACAAATGTAATTAAAGAAAAATAGAATTAACATGTTTAACAGTGTAGTGATAGCACAAGCTTTGTATATTTAGGCAGAAAAAAAGGCTTTATTCTTTTTAATATTAAAGTTTATTTTTGCGTATTTAATAATAATATTGAGTAATCGTAAGACATGTTTTAAATTTTATTTTTTCATGTTATTTAATAGGACTATGACACTCTCGAATATTGTGGCTTTCTTATAGTGAAAGAATTTTCCAGTTACTCAAGGATTCTTATCGTTAAATTAAAGTCTCAAAAATTCTTACGTTAGTTATTATGTAATAATTAAATCAAATAAACATAAAAAAGTTCTTCGTATCTTTTAATATAGAATTACTATTATTAGACGTTTTACTATTATTAGTGTAGTGTATATAAAACAAAGACAGATTTATTAAAACACTTATAACTCGAGATCGGCTAAGCCAATTTTCATGGTTTTTGTTTCGTTGGATTTGTCCCTGCTCCGAATTGCAGAATAGATCTTAAAAATAATGAAAATGTATAGGGTCACAGTTTATATGAAAGACACGCAGACGGAGTCGCGGGCAAGCTAGTTTAATATATTTAAATCGAATTTAAATACTATTAGTAGTTATTAATAGCTTCTTAATCGTCACCAATGATTAGATTTTCTTTCTGTCATTAATATTAGTTCAAGGTACCCGGATAGCCTCAATATTTCCTCCTTATTGATGGTCACCAGTATACGTAGGTTATTTAAATAAAGACTCCTTGGTATAATTATGTTACGTGGGAGTCTAAAATGAGGTTATAACCAAAAATCAATTTAACCTCATCTCTCCTTTTACAGAAATATCTTAGTAATTCGATTTGAATGATAAACCTAAAAATAGGCTGACAGAAAAATGTTTTGTATTTTTTGTGCTTGTAAATTTGATGATGATAATTTTGGCGACGTTTTCTTTCTTAAACTAATAATATACTTTCCTACTTTTTTGTCAAATTCGTGTCTTCAACATAGTAATGAGATAATGGAATATCTTTTAATACGATTTTCCTTACACCCAATTTACGTACACTATATATTATAAACCATCAGAAGCTATAATATACATAAAGGAGTATTATGATTATTGAAGTAATAATTTCTGTGCATTAAAAAATTAAGTCATAAGTGCACTATTAATCTTATATATTTGTATGACCTATAATTTAAAAAAACTACCATAAACAGTTAAAAGCAAAAACCATAAAGGAATATATTATAATAAGTTCAATTTCTGCATTTAAAAATTTACGCATTCAAAAATGCACTATGACCTCTTTACTTGGCCGGCCTATAATTTCGATAAACAGCTATAAACAATCAGAAACAAGCACCATATTGAAATATATAATTATATTAAAGGCGAGGTAAACTGGCACATAATGAAGACGATTTAAGAGAGCCTCACGTAGTTTTTAAATTGCATAATCTGTAATCGATCACTGACATTGCAACCAATATGGCCGCCCTTGGCATAGATATTTGGGTGCACCTTCGAAAACCAATAGTTCCATATTGCTATGGTTATGAGGTCGGCAATTAAGGGATAATCGAATACTTAATTATAATTTTGATAAGAACAAGTATTTTTTGAGTTAAATATGTTATTTCGAACATACTTATTGAAGTTACTTTGTCAAGTGCGACGAAACTAAACGAAAGGGTAATGATTTTGTTAGTCTATGTATTGTATGTCTATGTTTGTATGTTCTGTTGAAACAACTGAATAGATTTTAATAAATGGAGTGTCAGATTTTTGTAATAAAGTCGGGTTAGTAGTTTTTTAAACTGTTTCTCGTTATACCAATGTGTTTCATAATTAATTAAGACATAATATGTTTTAATTAATTTTCCTAAAACTTTTTAGTAAAATACTGTTAATAATAATTAAAGTATAACAGACAATTCTCATTTAAGGTGTAAGTTAATGTATCTAATACATCATTCAAAGTTATTTCAATGAATTTTAGTAGAAGAAATGTAATAGGCGGCCTTATCACTTGAAAAATAATTTCTTCCAGGGAACCTTTTATAAATATTTGGAAAGAAAGACTGGATTTGTAAGCTGAGTAGCCCTGTATAGATATAAAGAATATATGCATACATAATATTTAACAATTTTTACCCCTACGAGTATTTCCTTTGTACTCAACAAACGCAGAACGCAGAATTATAAAACAGATGAACTTTTTTACTTTCGCATTAATTGTAATATTACTACGCATAATATAGTTTTTGCAACTGTAAAACTGCTGACGCATTGCAAACTGGTTTAGAACATACAATTTCAATACAAAACAGATATAAAAACAAATTTAACAGACATTTCACAAACAAGAATGTTTAAATACGTCATTGGAGTTTAGTTTTAAGAATCATCAAAGGGTATCCGACATTTTGACGTCATTCAAAGTTTAAATGATCTTATCTTTGAAATATGGCTTTGGTATTAAGTTTTTTACTGTAAGCATATAAGGTAATATATTTATGATATTTTTGACGTGTGTTATTAATCGTAACATATAAGGTCGTATATATTAGATGTGGGCTCAAAATATCTGTATAGATAATGCGTAAACAATGTTTTTAGTTAAAAATAAACTAGTAATTTTTTTTTAATTCTCTTGCAATGACCACGTAAAGGTGACTGTGCATTTGTTTGCGTATAAAATAATACATAGATTTATAATAACTTTATTATTATATAGTGATACCGATTGCCATGTCATACATAAATAAGCTGTGGTTTGTTACTTTTTCAAAAAATTCAACCCGATTTTACGAAGAAAAAATCGAAAGATACTACTATCGAAACCACATTCGTTAATCCAACGTTCAATGTATATTTTAAATGGCATTTTTAAGTTGAATATTAAATAATACCGTGATGTTTATTTTACATTTAAAATGCCATTTTAATGTATTACCTACTTTAGTCGGTTAACTGCTATAAAATTACATAAGTAGTTCCAAATTCAGCTACATCTTTGGCCATCTTAACATATCGGTGATGTATTTTTTACGACACCCACTTTGCACCTAACTGTCGTTTACTTCGCAATAGAATAAATTACCACTTGCAAATGCTATTAGGAGTTTACAAAACAAAGTGAGCTATGTGTGAAATGTATTAGAATAAAAATGATAGTTACTTTAATAGGTATTTATTTAAATACTTTAAAGCAATGTGTTATACAATCTATATTTTATAATCTGTACCTAACCGCCATAGTTGCTTGCAAGAAAAGACTTCTTAGCGATAAGGTGGCATCGGTCGGTCGTTTCTGTGTATATTTAAATATAACAAGATTATTTTAATAATAATTTTAAGTTTTGAACGTCCTATTGAATGTCTCTGTACTGATCAAAAGTATATATTCGTCTTTGCTAGTAATAAAGTCAAAGGCGCGTCATAATTTAACTTGTTTTTACCTTTAAATACAGTTATTGCATTATTACAGATTTTTAGGGCAAAATTATAAAGTCTATGAAGTTTATGTATAAACTCGATACTCAATAGCATATTGCTATACACAATATAATTTTTTTATAACGTAATATTTAATAAATTTTCAATTTTTTTTCAGCAAAATGCCGGCCTACGACAACGAAGGGGCGAATATATCGCTCGAAGATGTGCGCGATTCACATAAACCGGTGTCCACGATTGAAGATGACTTAACTGCAAGGAGAAACCGCATGTTAAAGACACAGAAATCCACGATCTCTTCGCGGAAGCAGCAGGCGGTTTGTGTGAGAAGAGCCCACAAGAAATACGGCACAGCTAAGAACCCGAATGTGATTCTGGATGGACTTAATATGACAGTGCCTAAAGGGGCTATGTGAGTAGAATTTCCTCATGCAATTGTTAGAGAAAGAGCAGGATGACTAGTTCTCAGCGTTTTCCAATTAAGGAGCATAGAACGACATTTTGATTAATGTCAAATTAAAGAAAAATATCTGTTATTTTTCTGTCAATGCACATGTTATTGCATGCATGAAGCGAATGTACCTACTACTTAGTACTTTTTATTATTTCTATTTAGTACTTGGTACTTTAGACTTTAGTGCTCGATATTATTAATAAAGAAAGATGTAGTTAAAACATTCAACGTTAAGCATTATACCGCATAATGCGCTTTATTACTATAATTGGGAAACGTTAAAAAAAAAACAAAACAAAATTAGACATCAAAGAACATGATAACTTCAAAAAATGTTTTGTCAAATTTCTTTATGCAGGGGTTGTTGAGTTATGCACTAACCAACATTTGCTATTTATTTTTATATTAAAGATCTGAATATGAGTCCTTTATTATGACGCGTTCCCAAGTAAAAATGTCTTAACACGGACTGACAACAGAGATATAATACTATTATTTAAAGAATTTCTTTACGAAAATCTAACAAAACACAACAATGATACATCTTTTCTTTATAGCTACGGTCTTCTCGGAGCATCTGGTTGCGGAAAGACCACATTGCTCTCTTGCATCGTCGGAAGAAGACGGCTGAACTCAGGAGAGATATGGGTCCTTGGTGGAAGACCAGGTGGTCCTGGCAGCGGGGTGCCTGGACCACGAATTGGGTATATGCCACAGGTAAAGAAAATAGTTTATTTCAAATTAAAAAACTCATATAAAAATCATTGGTATTTAATTTTGTGGCGGCGGCCATATTGGACTAGTTTACGTCAAACATAAATAATAAATAATAATAGCTGTTTCCCTAAAATTAAAAAAAATTGTTTTGTTTTTTTATCACAAGTTCTCGGATGAATTCCTTCACTATTCGTTTACGAATATCTCAAAGTACATTATATCAAAAATTCAAGTTTTTATCTGAAATTCATTTTTAAAGCTCTATTTTCTTGGATTATAAGAACACTCACACATATTAAAAAGTTTTTTCTTAAAAAAATCTCTTACATTTGATACGCACATTGAGGTAGGTAGTTGTCAGAAATTTAATTCTTACCTTAATTCAATTTTTTGTGGCGGCGGCCATCTTGGATCAGTTTTCATCGAATAACTAAGAACATTCCCAAAATAATCAAAATCGGTTCACCCACTCCGATGGAATGATGCCACAGACAGATACACATATCCACATATATTATTTACAGAAGCATCGAAATAATTTTACATTATTTTAAGACTATAATAACATTAAAACACCTATCTACTAAAAATATAAAAAATTCTCTTTAATATAGGTAATTTATTTAAATCAAAGTCACAATGTGTTCGAGAAAATATTAAAAGATTAGAAAAGATTTATGGAACTTTTAAGTACTTTTAAAGTTTTCCGCTCAGTGAGAAACGCAGTTGCCCTTCATTATAATATTCAATGAAAAATCTGCAAGAAAATGGAGCTGGCTAAGTTTTAATAGTTTCTTTCCTTTATTGCCTCGCTGCTATCAACTAGAGTTAATGGAATATATTAATGTAAATTCAATAATAAATAGGAATCCTATACCGGTCATAAGGTTAAAGATTTCATAGTATAAACTTAAGTAACTTTATTATGTCTGTCCCTATCTATGCTTAAATCTTTTAAACTACGGAACCGATTTTCAAGCGGATTCATGAGAAAGGTTTTACGTATAATACCTACATGTATAATTATTCATGCGAAGTCGGGGCTGGTCGATAGTCAAATTATATTATATATATTATATATTATTTATTATTTAATATATAAAGCTGAAAAGTTTGTTTGTTTGAACGCGCTAATCTCAGGAACTACTGGTTCGAATTGAAAAATTCTTTTTTTATTGAATAGACAATTTATCGAGGAAGGCTTGAGGCTACATAACATCACGCTGCGACTAATAGGAGCAAAGAAATAATGTAAAATCGAATCAACGGGGACGAAGTCGCGAGCAACAGCTAGTTAAAAATAATTGTTATTATTTGCCCGTTGTAATACCTTTTTAATATCCATATAGTTGGATATTAAAGAGGCAGGCTAGTCTTCTAGAAAATAGGTATATTCTTTATTTGACTTTATAATGGTATTCTCAGTACTAAGTACTAATTTAACCTACAAAGCCACTATTTGAATAAAAGCCTGACTAAAGTAAAACGGAACGAACAGCTAAAAACACGAATTTCCACCCCAAGGAAGGAACAATCGAGTAATTAAGTCCATTTTCACGTAATTTATGTAAGTTTGTAGAACATTTAGATGCTTTGAATTCGGTTTCGAGGACGTTATTGTATACCGACCGTGGAAGAGAGGGCTATGTTTTAAGTACAATCCGTTTTTAATTTTAATTGTGTACGTACTTTTATTTAAGACAATGTTGAAATAGTTGTATGTTGTATAGTTGTAGATACTTCTTGCACACACATGCAAACTTAGAACAATACTTAATCCTTTTTGTAATATAAGGTTTCCGATATAGATATTCTATAGTAAGTACCTATGTTTTTATAGAAAGTCTTGTTCCAAAAAAAAACCGATTTGTCATCATTTTATATTAACCCGAAAATTATTTCTCAACTAGTGGTGCATAAAAATCGTCTTGTAAATCCTTGGTCCCTGACTTCTTAAGTGAATATATTTTTGACTTTGTTTTACATTAAGCTGTCAAGATATCTCTGCAGGATTCGATCATTACTAAAAAGTACACGATAACACATTGATATACTCATACAAACATACACACACACACACACACACACACACTTAAAACCTTCAAAAATATTTGTTCAAGATAAATAAATATGTGGCAAGCAATCGTAAACCTTTATGTGAATAATGTATTTGCATTATTATTGTTGAATAATAATAAGTTTGCATTCAGGTTGTTTCAAATACGAATTAATTCTAAAACATATTAATCAATGATGATGCACAATAAATGGAAATATATTATGATAGTGTTAATAGCATTCGTAATTTATGACAAGCGAGTGACTTTTGTAGATAAAACAAAACTCATTTAAATCTTTAAATTAACTTAACCGATTTTGATGAAACCTGAACTGTGTGCTCTTTTGAAATGTTCATGCGTACTTTTTATTAATGTAAAAAAAAATATACATATGAGTTTGAATAAATAAACAATATGTGATGTACTTATAATTCAAAAGATGCTTAAAACCTTTTAACTACGCAATTATATTTTTATTGATTTCTAACCATAAAAATGACTTCTATACCATCCAATATAACGTAACTGATATAAAATGAAATTGACAAGGTAATCCTTTGCAGGAAATCGCGTTATTCGGCGAGTTTTCTATCCGGGAAACGATGATATACTTCGGCTGGATATCCGGGATGTCCACCCGGGAGGTTGAGGAGCGAATTGACTTCTTGGTTGATTTACTGCAACTGCCCAACCCGACAAGGTCAGTACTTTAAGGATTGGTAAAGAGTGAATTTATTTTAAGTTTTAATGCCGGAATAATGAAACGCTATTCAAATTTACGGACAAGTCAAATCGTTCAATCGTACGTGACAGTTCAGCATAGAAACCTGTCAAAATTACTAGACTTGAGTTTCTTTTCTTGAGTATCTGGCCGTATGTCTTTTAGATTGGGAAGAGCTCTAATTATGCGCCGTTGATTTTCTTCTGAATATTCCTTGACGTTACTGAATGTTTTATGATCAGCCTGCTTCATCAATGATATCGTCAGGTCTGCCTTCGACATTACTTATATTTTCCTTGGGATTTGTGGTTAGAGCGTGTCTTGGTACAGTCATGTTAAAAATTAATTGGGTATGAAATTATTATTGCTTAACGAAGTCCTGTAGATATAGATAACTCCAGAAGTCAACCCATTCAATATAGAAATTCAAAAGTTTCATGGTCTATCATCTACCATAATAAACATTTTAACAAATAAAATAGTTTTATAAATGAAATAAGAATATATCTTAAACTAAGATCTTGACAATTTTCGTATTAAAATTCACGATGAATCCAAAACATTTTTCTTTTAAACGTTAAGTTCAATATGGGCTTAAAACCCTTAACAGAAAGAGTTTCGCATTCGTACTTTTAGTAACAATGATATGATTTCACCAACTTTCAGGCAAGTGAAGAACCTATCAGGAGGTCAACAACGAAGAGTATCTTTGGCTGCAGCTTTGCTCCACGACCCTGAGCTTCTGATCCTTGACGAACCCACTGTAGGAGTAGACCCAGTTTTGAGACAAAGGTAATACCTACTAATAAATGTGTTATGTATCCTTCACTCGTACTAGAATTTTGGGCGATTCTTGAAAGTTGGCCCACCTGAAGGGTGAGAAAAGGTTTTTGAAGTAAAAGGGTAAGTTTGAACAAGAATATGAAATCGTGTAACAAATTTTACTCTTACATAAAAATAAATGACTTTACAATAGGACAAAATAATCGCAAAATACAGAGTTAGTCAGATCAGTACAGTACAGTAAGCGATAAACTTACCTACTTTTTCGGTCGACTGTACTCTAGACGTTTCAGTTTAAAGCTCTCTGAATTAAATTTCTACATATCTCTCTCCATATGGTTATTGAAATCGAATATTACTGACGCTGTTATTCTGAACCGAGACTTGGGTTCACGTTTTCAAAGGAACACCCCTCCGTTTGATATTGATATTACAATGCCCACTGACAACTTTGATAAGGATACCGAAGTTTATTTAATTACTAATTTAGCTTACGAACTAAGTTAATTACAGTTTTAAAGTTTTGCAGTCCGGCTGTGACATATTTCGCTAGGTACTTGTATAAGGAAATTGGTTGGAAGAAAAAGTTGGAAATGTCCTATAAATAATTTTATTTTGTAACTACATATATTAAATACATAGCAACATCCCGATTCCAGAAAGATAATTTTTTATTAGAAATTGATTCGTCCGGTGTGGAGATCGAACCCATTAAACCTTCAACCCATAACCCTTGGCGCAGAAATCAGTAGTGTTACCACTTCAATAATTATTACGATATTTAAACATAAAATTTTTAATTTTATCTTACATCATTTTATTAAATTTTATAAAACACGGCGGTATACAAGATCATAAGAAAATGAATGATGATAAAAACACAAAATTGCAAGTCACTGAATTTAAGAAGCATTTGATGGAATCAAATTTGTTTATAAAATATTACGAAAACATTTAACAGATTCAGAATTTCATACACAATATTATAGTTCCGATAAGGGTAGTCGTAAAAATAATTGTTTCTAGATACCTTAGCTTGTTAAAATTATAAATGTCAAAGTTTGTGAGTTTATTCTTCTTCTTCTTGGTTAAAAGGCCGTGCTGTGTTATCACAATTTCGCCAATGTCTAGTTGAGTACAGATAAAACAAGTTTGGGGGTCGATATTTGGTTATGGCAATCAGCAACACGTGCTTCCAATACCACAGCCAAACATCGACCTTGTGAGTATATTTATTTGGATGTTTGTTACTCTTTCATACAAAAAGTACCAAATGGATTTCACCTAGATTTATTTTACACATAAGATACTTCATATCGATTTGAGAACTATGCGAGTGAAACCACAGGGCTTATCTAGTTGTAGCATCAAAAAATTATAATTATGAAGTGATATAAAAGAGCTTGATATGGTGCAACCATTTCGGAACTATAGATAAAAATAAAGTTTTTGTAAGGTTTAGACGGTAAACAAGTGAATTCAACAAAATACATAAGCCTCCTACCAAAAACAGGAAGCAAACTGAGCGTGTAACATTCCTATCACACCTAACAAACAACCTGATGACCTTGAAGATCTGAACCGATTTCCACCAAAAATAGCTGAGAACACTCGACAGATATACCTTTCAAAAGAAACGCATTAAAATCGGGAGTCGGGACGTACGTTGCCTCAGACAGACACATACACATTTACACAGACACGTCGGGGGTTAAAATACTTGCAGTCGGAAACTATAGTCAAACATAACATAAGGTTTAGATCGTAAATAAAACAAATGTACAGGACATAGTTAGTCATTAATTTATGAATGATTTTTTCAGCATCTGGGATCACTTGGTGGACATTACAAAAGGTGGTAGGACGACTGTCATCATCACAACGCATTACATCGACGAGACGAAGCAGGCCAATATTGTAAGTATTTTCTGTATAGAAGTAACATCTCATGGGTATGAAGTCAATTGCGTAATAAAAAATCCTTTTAAGCTTGATTTGTATTTAAAGGTAAACACACTTATATGATACCCTATTGGAAAATAATAAAGAATTTACGTATATTTCTGAATAAGAATAGGTATATAATATATATTTGAATATAGTATTAAAATCTCGTAACCCGAAGTTAAATGCAAATTCCAGCTATAACAATATTATCTTTCCGAAAACTAAGACTAGTATAATTTTATGAGCTTTATCTCAGCGATGAATAATAAATATAACTTGAGGTTTTTGTCGTTGTATTTTATGAGATAGTTTTCCAAATACGTTTGGATATAAAATGTATTAACTATTCTGTTTGGAACGTTTTTCTATTAGGTGGGGTTGTTATAAAAATATGTTTAAAGAAAGGTAAAGATCTCTGTACGGTTATGCGTTCCTGGTACTTGAATTTTGTTTTTACATGTATTATTTTTATTTGTATGTTCCATCATTGTCACTACTAGACCGATTTAAAGAATGAGGTGTTAAAGAATCTTTAAGTAAATTCGTGAGTGACATTTTACTTAGTCGAAATTTTAATCAGGCTTATAACAATCTGACTTGGGAAATAACAGCAGTCTTTCTTTCTTTCTTTTTTACTGATATTAAAAAGATGAGAAGAATTCCATCGAATTCCTTCAGTATGGCTGTTATAAAGATAGGAAATTGTTTTCATTGAATTTGATTTTATTCCACTAGTAGAATCTACCTTCTTGACCTCAGACTAATCTTGAGATAAGAAATAAAAATGTCAGTTTTCATTACAATTTTAGATTGGCCTAATGCGAGGTGGACGCTTCTTAGCTGAAGAATCGCCAACAGAGTTAATAAGAAGGTATCAAGCAGATAGTCTTGAAGATGTCTTCTTAAAGCTATCGGTGCTGCAGAATATGGGCAAGCGGCGAAGATCCAGTATCCTTGCTGATGTCGTGGAGAAGGTGGAAATACCAGCTATACCTGTAAGTCAAAAGTTATTTTTTAAATATAAATATATATATTTTAAAATTAATATTCATAGCAAATCAAAACGTTTCGTTTTATGAAAGCCTGCTTGAATTTTGTCTGGTTTTGATAGAACGACATCTGTGAAAATAAACACTATCTCTGTATCACGATCCATTATGACCGATGGACAGACAGACACATCTTTTGTGCGTTGTGCAGAACCCAAAAAACAATATATTATATAACTTTTCGGTTTTCCCTCTGTCCTTTTGTAAAGACCCAATTTCTCGCGAACGTGTAAAGATATAAAATTTAAATTTATGTCAAGTATTCGGGTCTGTGGTTCTTTTCAGCTATAAAATCAAATATGTATACCGTCGCTATCGTCATATTTCTTGACCGTTTACGCCGCAAATATTCGTATATTTTGCGATCCGTGACGGGAATCGAAACTCACGGCGCATTTCCCGTTGACCTGGAATAGTAAAATTTGTAACGAGATTAAAGATATCTTCATCTTGAAGAAAATTTTCTGAGATGATATTTTTAAATGTTTATAAATTAAAACGTAAATAACGCTCATGAACTAGGTTTACATAAGTATTTTCTTACAGGCTTAATTCTAAATAATAAGACCACGTAGGTTGAGTCTTTTTCTTGCAAACTATTTATTACGTCCAATTTCCAAGTGCCATTAAGGCACTTCGTACAAATATTTTTTCGTTTTTATTATGTCCAAGTGCTAATTTGCTTCTGAATTTTAAAATTTGTTGACTAAAATCTCAAAATTCCTCTTAAAACTTTTTCTAGGACCCAACAGCAATTGACGTGGAGGATGAAATTGGGGAGATTTCCGGGGAGTTTGGTGACAATGTGTCCATGAGCAGTAAAGGCAGGAGTGTGATTGCTGAGTTGACGTCACCGGTAGAAGCCTTACCTCCAGAAGAAACCCCTCCAGGTGGATACCTGGAGAGAATAAAACCTATGAAGTGGCATCATATGAAAGCCCTCATTTGGAAAAACTTCTGGAGTTTGTTTAGGAACTTTGGGTATGTTTGTATTCATCAATTTCAGAGCTATTGATTTTGTTTCAGATATGTTTAAGCTTCATTTGTTTTAGTTGTACGAGTAGTATAATGTCTGAAACGTAGTTACAGTTCAATCATTATGAATACATTTTCAAAATAAAATACATATTATACTGTTACAAAATAATAACTAAATGAAAAGAAGACGACTTCACTGAATTTTTATGTTCAGCAGTAACATTACTATAAAATGTTTTTAGTATTTTTAAAATTTCAATTGTACTTTCTACACAGCCCTAGCACTTATTAAAAAGTTGTATTATCTACAAAACCTCTTAATTTTAAAAGTACGTAATTACCACACCAGCGTGCTAATCATAAACCTTTCTACAGTCTTCTAGCCTTCATCATCGGTCTACCCCTCTCCCAAATGGTTCTCTTCTGCCTCGCTATCGGTCACTACCCAGTCGGTCTACCCATAGCAGTCGTCAACCATGAGCTCGGCCCTAACAACACCAACGTCCCATGCGATTACGACAAGAACAGATGTCCTCAAGATCCAACCACCTGGGAATGGAATTTAACGAGATTTAGTTGTCAGTACCTGGACTATTTGTCGAAGAGGCAGAATAATTTGGTAAGTTTGGTTATGTGGTACTCAGATCTCCTTTGTATTGATGATATTTTGAAATTATAAAAGGCAAAAAAGCAGGAGGCCACCTGAGCACTGAGGCACTGTAGCTAGCGTGACTACTGGGCCAATGAGTCTTAACATCTTGTGACTCAAAGTGGGGAGCGTCGGTGTAGTGCACCTCTGTCCGGAGTAGCTTTAGCAAAGTTCCGGGTAGCACTGCACTGGTTATGGGCTGGCGTTTCTCGTAACATCAGGAGTACGTCCAGCTCGTCTCCCTACTTAATCGCATAAAAAAAAAAAGCGGGTCGCTAGTCCTACTAATATCAGAAATATATGTTATTCTTTCACGCAAAACGGTTGTACCGATTTAGTTGAAATTTGGTATGTAAATAAATAACCTGGAATAACAATAGAATACTTTATATCCCGGGAATGGGAACAGCTAGTTAAACATACAATATTAAATAATAAAAATCGTCTAAAACACACCCGTAGATGCGGGTAGGTAGACGATACACTCCAACGAGATACAATCGGACGTTGACCCCGTTCATTCGCATAGGAAATGAGCAATCTGCGAATAAGTTACCTAATTGGATAACGACTCTACGGAAGCTTAATAGTTAGTCTATGACTATTACTAGACGTGACTACTTTGAAGACACAAACTTTGTGTGTGTATGTGTGTGTGAGACAGAGAGAGAGAGAGCGCGAATACTTTACTTTTTATTTATTAAATTATTATTAAGTATTGTATGTGTATGTTTCTTTAAAATTACACTTGCAAAAAAAGACAATTCGTACAGACAACACGTGGAAAAATGTTAATAAAACATTGCATTTGCTAAACTTCTTTGTACAAAAAAATATTCTCTCTAGGGTTAAAATGCGTTACAAAAAAAATCTTAACCGAAGCTTTGATAGAGATCCTGTTAAAGGCTTGTAATTTAATATTTTTAATGTACTAGCTTTTAATCGCGACTTCTATAATAAATTTTATAAGTTACTAACCCAATTAAAATTTTGCCGATGTTCATTTTGGAAGTATCATAAAGAATATGTGTAGATGATCGGTCCAGTAATTTTTGCGTGAAAACGTAACAATGATTTCATTAGTATCAAATCATATTTGCTTCGCCTAAGGTCAAAGTTATTTAATAAAATAACATAACGAATGCAAAGAACCAATAAGTTGAAATGTCCTTAGTAGTAGCTATACTGAATTTAAACCCGCCATTCGTACTCAAAGCATCATTGCTGATTTATCGTTAGCGTATCGGAGTCTAGTCACGTAGTTTTCGTGTTATTTCGGATACATACATGCAATAGATTAAACTCTATTATACTAAATTATGATTAAAATATATATTTAACTAGCTGTTGCTCGCGACTTCGTCCCCGTTGATTTATTTTTCCATTATTTCTTCGCTCCTCTTAGTCGCAGCGTGATGTTATGTAGCCTAAAGCCTTCCTCGATAAATTGTCTATTCAATAAAAAAATAATGTTTCAATTCGAATCAGTAGTTCCTGAGATTAGCCCGTTCAAACAAACAAACAAACT
>DWAJ01002476.1:0-17421 GCA_018238005.1 Eurema mandarina
AAGTTTTAGTTCACACATATAAGTAATTTACATTTCAAATTCTTTGTAATCCTTTGTGAAGCTGCACGTATCTCTGTAAATAACTTTAATGACTCACAATTCTCCATACAAATGTATCTAGTATCTCGTCTCTCCCTTCAAAGAGAGTTTATTCACTTGTAAGCTCATTAATTATGATTGTGACGTTCTGGCTGCCTTGCTTTATTATGTATAACAGCGTCTAATGGACAAAGTTTTAAACTCTTAAAGGGAAATTTATACCACACACACTTGCTCAATATGTTTCGAATAAAAGTTATAAATATGTCCTAAAACGTATCATTGCTATTCACATTCACTCTTATAAAATGTATGTATGATTTTATATGAGCGGGAGTTAATTAAAAGATAATATGAATACGATATCTAAGTTTGTGATTCATTAAGGCTACTCTGAGGTATCAGTGTAATATTAACCTACGTATTAACCACGAAAGTACCTTAACCTCAACTAATTACTCATTTTTAAGTACTCGGACATAATGGATATGATTTCAATTATATACATTCTTAATATAGCTTTTTATGGTAAGTAAAGGTAGGTAGTTTATTTAGTCTAAGTGTTATTTATAAGTTTAACTTTAAGTTATAGCTTTTAATGGGCATTAATTTACCGTTATACTTATACGCTTAGCTATCCAAATAAAATAAAATAAAATAAAATAAATATTTATTTATGTTAGTATATTTAAGTCTTAAAGCTGTTGTATTTCGGATTCTGCATAATATAATTAAATAAGAAAACCCTCAGAGACACACTTATTTCTATTACAAACAAAATTGTCCACATTTTACTTATCACATAAAGTAAATGAACCAACTTGTGTCTCGTACAATGTTTCGAAACTTTATTAGGTTCTTGTTGCAACTTCTCTTTGTGCTTAACTAAGCCTTAAACCTTCAATTACTCGCAATTTAATGGAGGTTTCAAATCATCTTTATTTTCTTTGTTTGTAGTATATTGCAATTTGCAATTTACGATTTACGATTACATACAAATGTTTCGACGAGAGGCGTTTAGTAAATCATACTATTAATTAAAAATTTTAATATAAAAAGTAATCTATCTACTAATATTAAACATCTACTCATATAGAGGTAAAATTTCAGAGCGTTGGGTTTTAAAATTTTGTGATATTATAAGGGTAATTGATTAATCTACCGATATTGGTATCTCTTTTAACAACATAAAGTTACCATATTCCTTCAAAAAGCAATAAAAAATAAATGGGAATGGGTTTTATGTGTGTGAAAACGAACAGAGTACAAGTCATTAATCATTATTACTTTAAAAAATTAAAAAAAAACTATACATTATTATAAAAGAACCTAAACGACGTTTTACTGCCATAATTTACAATAGATTCCACAATCTGCTGATAATTGTTCATTTCCCATTGGTGTGATAATCCTTGCATATTAAAATCAAAATAACCAATGATTCCAAACGCAGATTTTGCGTCAGATTGAAAAACAATTTATGTTGATCAATTTTGCCTGAGCCTGATTAATATCAGTTTGTGAATAAACATAGCACAGTCAAAGGTGTATTTTTTGCGATAATTTCTTTCGTAATTAAAATATACACTCCCATTTTTATAAATATAATAAATTTATACAAACACTTTTTAACATATTCATAAAAAATAAACGATTAATATAAAATTATATGTACCGTCCCTATTTAAAAATCAATCTAAATAAAAAATTTAATATAGGTACAACTCTTTCGTATTGACTTAGAAGCTGAAACCGTTATTAAATTTTACAATAAAGGTCTCTTAACGGCCAAATAACCTTAAAGAGCATAAAGGAACTTGCTAGCAATTGATTTAAATTGCAAATTCTCTAATCGGTTCGGCTATTTACATCGTTGAAAGGAAAAGGAGACTCGGAGGCCTGCGGTAAGTTTCACCCAATTTACATAATATCCAGTAATATGTATGTAAGAACCAGATCACAATTTCATTCCTGTTTGCTGAGCCACCGTACAATCTAAGCCTTTAAATCAACAGTCTCGAATTAACATAAGAAGTCTTATTCATCTTATTATGCTATCTATGATGTACCAATACTGTACACTATGGCATCTTCGTAATACGACCAAACGGTAAAGTGGATTGAATGTAATGATATTCAATGAAAGCAATTTAGTGTCTTATTAAGAAATACGTATAAAGAACACGGCTCATATAGTTTCATTGATGGGGGATGAGGGACCGAGCGATAAATTAGATCCGATGACAGATTTAATGGTCCGTACTTGTATCTACTTTAAAAGTTTACAAAAAGCTCCGTTGCTCCCAAAAGATGATTAACTGCGGCCTTCTGTAGATAAATGAAAACAAGTTGTATCGTTTTATGTCATATGGATTGTTGATTTGCAATAATGGTCAACTTAAAGTAATCCACCTTTGTACGTGTGGGAACATTTACATATGAGAGTATATTGTGTAACGGTTCATCTGCAAAAGAATCATCTCTTGATCATCAACTTTAAATACTGCCTATTACTTTTTAAGTATTTTTATGCCGTTAATATTTTTACATCATTTAATAATTATATTGCTATGGTACGATTTTTCATTTGTCTGGTTGTCTGGTAGAAATCGCTTTTTAGTGATAAGACCGCAATATTTCCAATTTTTCAAGATAGTTGTATATTGTAATACCTATAAAATAATTATCTATACTATTTATAAGTTTGTATTAAATATATTTTAAATACACTACAGATTGCTAAAGCTACAAGATTTCAATACAACTATCAATTCTAAAGGAGCATCATAGATAAGACGGGGCTAAAACAGCACAACAAGTTAACGTATGCCTCGTATTTGCTGAAGACAATAGCTCAAAATATACACGCGCTTTGTCACGTTCAAACAACACGCCCGAATACATCAATACACAAAGCGTGTCAGGATTTCAACGTTTAGCTATTTCTCCTGACTCCTGAGTCCTGACTCAACACTTAGCTACATAACACCGTGTTGGTGTAGACTATTATGCAAAGGACCCTCAACATAAGTTCCTAGTTTAACTCCTGATTAGAATTAAGGACAAAAGTGGCGTGATCTTACTTATTAGTGGCAGCTTGTCGATGTGAAGTTGAAAGTTTGTGTATAAATGTGATTAGGTACTGGGCTTATGAGTCTTAAAATCTTATGACTCAAAGTGGGGAGCGTCAATGTAGTGCACCCCTGTCCGGTGCAAAGTTCTGGGTACATTCTACATTTGTTGAGCTGGCGTTTCTCTTACCATCAAGAGGGCGTCCAGCTCGTCTCATAGAATAAACAAATAATAATAAAATGTATATTGTAAGTATGACCATTATTTGAAGTAAATACAAGTACTAGTTAATTAGGGTATTAGGGACGTCAAATATGCTCTAAAATTTCATAGTAGCTGTTAGGGCTATATTAATCGTCCTCCATATTGATGTTACATAACAAGGTCTTGGAATAAAAGCAACCTTTTACATGAACTCTTTTCATTTTATTTTACATGACATTTTATTAAAATAGCCTTCTTATTTCGACGACTCACGAGAAAACAGAGCGAATTGCAAACAGAATATTTCAATTAAAGTAAACTTTGAATTGTTGCATTAGAATCGTGCTGAATTCGTATTCTAGTAAATAAATATTTGTTATACATATATTTGTTATAATATTCTAGAAACATGTTGCGAAAACCTTATTCTCTGAATGTATTTGATGATATATCTATATGGTTATATTAGAGTCCAAAATCAGAAGTTATTAAATTACTTCGTTTTGACAAAAAAATATATTTCGTCTCTTTAAAACATACATCTTAATTTTTATTAGCTAAATTTTCATTTTAGTATCTTATAATAAATATTTAAAATCTAAAAAAATACGTTACTATGCAAAGGCGCACCTCCTCCTATGACACAGAACCAAAGGCGCATTTTATTATAAGAATAAATGTTTGCAAAGTCCATTATTTAAGCTTTCTTAATATAATAATAATATATTATAATAAAATGGCTGTTAATTAATTCTATATCAATATTTAGGATAATTACAATCCAGTAACAAATACTATTAAAAAACTGATTAAACATATGAAAGGGTTTATTCGTATGCTTAAGCTGTGGAACTGGGAATTATTCTTGATACTCATTTAAAGTACCTAGTTACCCTGACTACCCCAGGCGAACCAGCACCTTGTGGATAAATCAAGAGTAGAATATTAAGTAAGGATATAAGATATCGCGCCCGCATCCAGATGCCTATATTAACAATTAAGATCTAAGCCATTGTATCTGTTAACATCTCACTCAGAAACACAGGAAATAACGACAGGATACGTTTCACACCCAACGAAAAACCATGATTATATTATAGGTCATTTGTATTCAAAGTCTTACTCGTGACATTCTTGTTATTTCCTATAACATCTTTTCGAAACTAGTCAAGCCAAATATTGAAATTTAATTATGTTCTATGTGTATTTAGTCATTTTTAGTATATCGGAGTTATAACAATTTAAATAGCATTTAAAAATATATATCTCAATCACTAGTTGTATAAATTGCTTACTTAATTAAGACGATAATAAGATTATACATTATGGTACCAAAAACATGACACATCTGATCTCAAACAGAGAACTTTTAAGAAATTAATTATCTTACAAAATGTTTTAGGGTGAAAAAAATAAAAATAGCTTGAAGACATGCAATTGAGCATCAGTATGGTCTGCCAGTTAGCGAACACCCCAGCTGTCTAGGTCCTCCAAAATGGAGTCGAAAGGTCAAAGACAAAGATTTCACTAACCGCACGAAATGTAATCTCTAACAGAGCTACAACCACTCCGATGCGAATCACCTTGCAAAAACTTATTCTAAATATACATCTTGTAAAGTGCTTATAGTTCTTAAAGATATTCTCTGAACGAACTTCTCAAATAATCCATAGAGCTTTTTTTACATATTATTTACCTAAGTTTATAATCAATTAATGCCTATTTTTATTGATTCTTTCCGGCGAACTGTGAACTAGGCTTATCTTGGATAGACACAGATAATTACCATTCCTTTCCAATCAACTGTGACATAGAACAGTTGCGAAGAATCCGCAAACTATTTACAGCGAAGATAATTAAAGTTGATTAATTGCACGGTGATAGAATGGTAGTCAAGAATTTAATTTTCATTACGGTCACTGAGAAAATTTCATCGCGGATTCTGCAAAAAGTTTTAAAATTTTAGGAATTTGGAAGCACAATACGTTACGCTGGATTATAATTAAATTGCGCATATCATAACGAATTCGTGAAACAATTTTCCATAGAATTCGTTATTTAATATCGTGAATTTAGCGGTATTTATGTACGTTTTAATGGCTATTTAAACAAAATATAATTTATGGTCAAACATTATTAAATTGATGATAAAACTTTACAATAATAAATCATAAAACCCAACTCGGGAAGTAATAATAAAATTAAAGCGTCCGTTATTGATGAAGGGAACCGTTGTCCATACTAATAAGTTTGAGGAATCGGTAACATGAGAGGTTTTATTGACTTTTTAGAATACAGTGTTTATAATTAAAATTAAGAGTAACTAGCTACTCTATTACATTAATAAGGATAAGAAATCATCGTAAAATAGCATCGCTATTTTTATTTATCTATAACTACCACTTTATACCTGACTAGAGACCCGCCCCGGCTTACATATTATGCATGTAATAAACATATGAAACTTCCTCTTGAAACACTCTATCTATTTAAAAAAACCGCATGAGAATCGGTTGCGTAATTTTAAAGATTTAAGCATACATAAGGATATAGGGACAAAGAAAGCGACTTTGTTTTATACTACAATATAGTTATAGTTTTACCTGATAACCGATTATTACCTTATTAGTAAATTCTAAACGGTACTTTTATTTAATTCTTAGTTTCAATTGTAGTCGACGTTATTATAATATAACTTAAACTCAGTATATAGTCTAAGGCTAAGCGGATGCAACCGTTTGAGACAGTTCAATTAACTGTAAGGAACTCACCATACAAATCGTATGTAGGCATATGAGTAATGCTAACCTACAAGTGAATTTGAATATAATACAGTCATTTCGTCTCAGTGTTAACTATTATCTTAATAAAAAACGTGCTTATATCATTCAATTAAATAATAATGCGAATCTCAACTTGGGTCGATAAATAGATCCTTTTCCAATTCCGTATCTTTAATATTAATATAATGTTATTTATGACAGTTATATGTATATCTATCAGAAATGTCAAATTTATTTTTAAATATTTAATTAATATGTAGTTTGAAATTATAACACAGTACTGTGTCCCAGAGGTAATGTTGCGCATCCAAATTTTCGAAAAGTAGAGTTATTTAACAAATTGTTATCAATATTATTACTTACACTATCGACGTATACATTGTTCTTGAGGAACGTGGGTAATTTCAATTTAATTACATAAAGAACATGTGCAAGAAATATTGATTGATCATATTGTCAGGGCTCCCTAATAAAAAAATATATTCTCTAAATTTACTTTCCTCTAGCTTCTTTAGGACCCTACCAAATGTTATCTAACTCTACCATAATAAAAATTACCATAAATTCCCGAAAGTCGAGTGAAAATTATGTAAACGCACCAATAAAATAATACCCGTTTAGGAGTAGCCAATTTGCAATTCGCAGACGATAGAAATAACTTAAAATTTGCATAGCATTTAATAATGAATAATATTCCGATTCTCAAAAGTTATCAAAGTTGGAACGCTGCACAAGTAAGTACAAATTAGCATTTGCGAGTGGTATTGAATAATAGTGGTTTGATTGTGTATGAAGAAAGGTTGATAACAGTTGAGAACGCATAGGAATGTTCGTTCCGGCATAGTTGATAGTACCTTGTGCCTACTGGGTACTACCTAGTGCTAAGCTGGTCTGTTCGTGAGTCATAGAGTTACGACCATACGTAACCGCTAGCGCCTGCTAACAAGATCAGTATTAGCGTAATCTTATTAGAGCCGCAAGGGCAGGTTATATTTTTAGCGTAAATGCACTGCAGAGGCTTACATTGAATTAAATATCGTGTATTTGATTACCTCAAGTGTTTTCTTGTATAACAATCTGTTATAAAATGCATGAACAAACTGAATAGCGAATATATTACAAATATGTAGGTTGGTACTTACTCATATAGATTTAAAATAAGAATATATTTTATGTTTAAAGAAAGACGTAGTAAACTTGTTTTGTTTTCTAAAAATAACTTAAAACAACGTTGTTTTGTTTACAACATTGAACTTTATCACATTATCAAATTATAATAATATTCTGTAGTCACAAAAACTTCATTCCAATGTTATATCTCTATGTATTACGGACATTAAGTATACTTTCTGTACAAAAGTATAACTACTAAAAATTAAGAAGTTATGTAGCGAGTTACTCCTTCTAAAGTTCAACTAACTTAAAGTGACACAAAGAAACGTATTTTCAATTTTGAAAGTTACTACCTGGGACAAGTCGGCATCCTCGCTGAGTTTCTCAGCGATGGTGGGTTTCCTGTCAGCGAGGGCGGCGGTAACTAATACAACAACAAGAAGCACGTGTAGGCCACCCATTTTATTCACAATTTCACTACACTCGCGAGATTCATCTGCGGAAACGACGCGCGTTGTAAGAGGGCGCGACACTGAATGCCGGTTTACCGCTCACGGGCCACGGCTGCCGGTTGACGGGTGTAGGCAGGAGGCCAGTATATACCTTCCCGCTCACTCACGTCACTTTGCTCTGTGGTCAGTGGTCACCGGCCACTAGATATCGCCGAATTTTGACCATGTCCATTCAAAAAGTAACGACTGCCACTTTGCAACGGTTTTTTAAGAAAATTTAAATTTTTTGCACATCAATTACTTTCTTAAGTTAGAAGTGTACAATTGCATAATATAATAGACTTATTTCAATTTATTAGGTTTAATACTGAGAAACAGTTTCGCTGTCTCAGCGAAACAGCTCCAGTCGATTATAATTTAAATATTCGTATTGTTATTTAAATGATCCCTCAAATCGGTACAAAGAGCTAATCCAACAAATAAAATTAAATAGATATATTATTTAAAATACCTTAGTATTTAAAACTTGTTTTTTCGCATAACTTGTTATTCCATAGTACATCTTATTTACGATAGTCATAGCCACCACGTACCGTATTTAACATAATATATGATTCATACCAGCAAGTCGAGCCAATCTTTAGTTTTTGTTCCACACATTAAGCGGTGTCCGTTTTTATTCTAAAGGTTGGCCGCTGGATTAATTTTTACCTGCTCGTGGTACGGGACGTGACAGGAACACCTATGCTCTATTGTTTGTTATCTGTGAAATCTTCCCTATACACTTAAAGTTTTACACCTTTGTATTGTAAGCTTGCTTTTGAAATTGTACAAAGGTATTAATCGACTTCACAAATATAAAGCGACGCGACGTATTTTAGCTGTTTGGGAAACCCCGAATTAGCTTAGATAAAATAGCTCCTTGCACAAAAACATCTCATAATCTACTAAATTGAAGTTTTACCAGGGGAAAGACACACTATTTGTATGATAGGTTAACTAGTGTGTTAATTTATACGGGTGAAACCATGGGGCATAGTTAGCGTAGCATATTTGTTAAGTAATAGTAAGCCAAAAATTTTTACTATTGATAGTAACAATATATAAATTCTTTCTTTTATATTTAATCAGTTAAAATTTTATATAACTTCCAAATTTCAAGCAATTGTTTGCACACCTAAAAAGTCTGTGTAAGTACGGAGTGCTAATTGAGTTTCGGCTACCCTTTATCTTGCTCGGGTCCAGACAGCTCTCTATTCCCCACGGTGCCACGCGTTACTCATTAAATGTAACAAGCAATTTACTTTCTGTCTAAAACCTCTTTATGTCGTCGAAAAATTTTATATTATTCACGGTACATTGTAATTTCTGCCATACAAAGTTGTATGCACGAGTTCAAAATTTAACCTTAGTCGTGTCTTTTATTGAAAACCGTTTTCTGGAACAGCTATTGTATGTTCAACAATTTGTAATAGAATATTTTTAGAGCTCTATTTCAATGAAATATATACGAGAGCAAAATCAGAGGTGTGACATTAACACACATTATTGTTTCGGTCTGTTAATTTTGAAACTTATGAGATTTTTTTTTGGGATTAATATATATATATATATATATTTTAATTTTTTTTATTAAGTATTTCCAAAACAACACAAAGAATATAAGTTAATTTTAATAATTCTTATCTCAGTAGGACGTAGGTACAAAAACAGAATATTAATTGCCGTTCAATCTTTAGCTAACATCTGTGCAAAAGATTTTTCACATTGCATTTATAATATTAATATAATAGATTTTATCCACACCCATACGAGTATAACATACGGTTATACCCTAACGCATACGTAATATATGATTACTATAAATTACCGGTTAGCACATATAAAGTTAAAAGGGGAATCAGCTAATAATCACTTTGACACTTTTGACAGACTACTATTTGTAAAATACCCTCTAATCTAACATGCAAATTCAGGCATAAACAACACTGTTGATAATTTTTTTGAAACACAATATTTTATCAATACATTTAACGTCATATAATATAACCAATTTAAATAAATATATCAGTTTTCGGGAAATAATTATTTGCGTCGTTACTGTATACATATTACATATACGGGCATTCGTTAACTTTTAATTTGTAAATCTCATCCATCACTATGCTGTGTTGCCACTTAGACACTGATTAATTCTTATTGGGTTTTCAAGCAGGGTAATGATTTGTCACGACATCAATTTGTATAAAAGCTCCGACAAATTTCACATGTTACTGTTACTTTAAAAATAAACACGAATTATAGACTGTTTGCGTTCCTTGGGGATAGTAGGTATATTAGTACCTAGTTAAAGGTGAAAAGATTTGATGTTATTGTATATCAGCATAAACAATGTAGTGACTTCACCTATTACACTTATGATATTACCCAGATATGCACATAGTATGTTGCTACTAATACTAAAGAAGTAATATTACTAATACGAAGTTCGCACATAAAGAAATAGGTATTTACAAATGAGTGCAAGATTGTAGCATTTATATTGGAAATATTCCATGGTTCAGTTAAAATGGGAGCTTGGTTTATCAAATCGAAAGTTTTTAGTGAACTTATTTCAGCTTTTCAAGTGTTCAAAAATTCATAAACGTTCAGAACTTTTCTTCGTTAAACCGCTTAAACTTCGAATATTGCAAATCTATAGAGGACTTTAAACAAACCGGCTTAGTAGGTATTAAAGTTAAATTGTGCTGTCAAGATGAACATTTTCGGATACTCGCTCACTCGTTATTAAAAGAGAGTTACAAACATTACACAATATTAAAACATCTTAATTCTTCATCCTATTTCTTGTTGAGTAAAGTTGCCCTTATTCCTTTTAGATCTTTTCAGAGTTTCAAATTAGATGATACAATATTCCGTTTATAAACGACTCTATCTATACTAATATATAAAGCTGAAGAGTTTGTTTGTTTGTTTGTTTGAACGCGCTAATCTCAGGATCTACTGGTTCGAATTGAAAAATTCTTTTTTTATTGAATTTACCATTTACATAACACACGCTGCGACTAATAGGAGCGAAGATATAATGGAAAAAACGGGGAAAATTATTCATCTTTGAGGGCTTCCTTTGCGTGCGCTCCGAAAACTGTTCAAGATACATAAATAATATGTATGAAAGAATTATTCCTCTTTAAATGATCTAAAAAAAGTCCGCGACAGTATATGTCTATCTTCTAAGATTGACTCACTATAACATAATAATAGAAATAGATCCGACGGGGACGAAGTCGCGAGCAACAGCTAGTTGTATAATAATAGAGCAAATAAGAATCTGAGACTTATGTAACTTTCTCATAACATAAGTTAAGTTATCGTTAGTTGAATTGTGGTTTAAGTAACGATCAAACAAACACACGCATATGGTGTACGCCATATGCTGGTTGCTTACTGATGAAACAATATAACTACTACTCAAAAATTGCATCGTATTTTTAACTTAATTTCAAACTTAGGTTCAATATTATCATACTTTTATGTTTATATTTATATTATATATGTTTATTAAATGTTTTTTAAAGCAAGAAAGAACCTAATATTATATTATAGATGTAGGAAAATTTCAGCAATTTTTGCGATACACGGTGACAACAATTTGCATATCTTTTTAGAAGGCTTAGCGCAAAATTTTCAATAGACGTCGTTGAGAGCACTAAGTCTGCAGGCGCTAAGATGCTTCTATTTTGTCCAAGCAAGTTTATCGTTAAACTGTTATCGTGGTACGCATTCTGGCCGCTCGCCAGCTCCTCCCAGGCTCCTCACTAACAACTTTATTATGCATTACCGGGTGTCGTGTTAACCTAAATAAGCAACAGTTCACTTGCCAACTTCGGCGTTACATTTTCATTAGATGATGACTCTGTCGTCACGCGCAGTCAATTAACAGCCTCTGCAAGAAGTTTTTAACTATGTTCGAGACTAAAATAATAAATTGCGTATTTAATACGCGGCCCGAATTTGTAATCACTGGCCTTCGTGTTTTAAAATTCAGCGTTAGTCTACTAATAAAACAAAAAGCTACGTAGAGTGGTTTTATTGCAGCTCTTATAGACTTTTTCAAATTTAATTTAATTTAAACAAATAATTAATTTATTTTTTTCATCTATCTGTAGCTTGTTTTAGAGAATAATATGGTACGTAGAAATATTCCAAAACACGACAGACTCGTTTGTCAATATGAGGAGTGCTCCGCTGACCTTATTTTGTAACGCAGAGAGCAGGATAATTCCAACAGACCTATTCCAACTGCAATTCTTTGCGATATAATACTTTATACTTATATTATTATAATTATTTGACAGAGGATTGAATTTAAAAGTTGCCTTAGAGAGTTCATACTTAAAAATATTTAAAAAGGTTTGTTTTTTTTTCAAATTTAAAATCCAAAAATTAGTATTAAGCATATTTGAAACGCCAACAATTTTTACTTTTAAGATACCAATGATGATACTACTTATTAAGAGATTGTGAGTCTGTTTATAAGTCCGTCTATAATAAAGAATATTTAGTCATACTAAATTTGATTCAATACCTAGTTTATGCATAAACTTGAGTACTGAAAAATGCCCAAACTCATTTTACCAAATTCTAGAAATTTTAAGAATTCGACTATTTATCCTAAGAAGAAAATATTCATAGATTTTCCGTACATTATATGCAAAGCTTGTTAATTCCGAACCGTATAATTTTGTAGTCATCTTTTTACATAATTCGCCTCAGCTGCACACTCAGTTTTTTAATGTCTTAATTAATATAATTTTAAAGTTTCGCCGCTTATTTTAAAGAAAGAGAAAACACGTTACAAAACCCCTAATTACGTATATATTTCCGTCTACTGAATTTATTTATTTAACAAACATTAAAATTATCAACCAACCTTCTCTCTTAAATGGGTTTAAAAATAATTCATTTCTCAATGTATGAAGTGGATACATATTTCTTAAAGCATTTATATTCAGGTTCCAAATCCCCAAATCTGATGTTTGTAAAAATGCATGACAAGTCTCCTAAAGGGTCGTATATGTATCTTGTTCAGCTGAAGCGTTAGATTAGACGGCTCTATGGCTCAAAAGATTTATGAAGGCAATACTTACTCCATACGGAATAAGTGGGCGCACCGATAGAATACTTTCGTATTATTTACAAGAATTTCTCTCAGTAAATACGGGTAATAAAACTACAATCATGTTTGAAGCCGTATATTGTTTGTATAATAGAGTGCAGCTTTACTGTTCTCTTTGCAGACTGCTTGTTGTATTCTTTTTAATAATCCATAGTAAAAATATAACAAAGCTAAATTCGTATTAATAGTAATCCGTTATTAAATGAGAAATGTGTCGTAGTTTTCTGTTTGATTTACATAGTTCACCAACTTACTATTATAGTTGAAACCTAATGTAAATTTTCATAATACTGTACCAAAATAAATAATAATATTCCCTGTGGCGTGACCCTGAAATATAGTTTACAAAATTTCCTTTTAGCCCTCGCTATGATCAAAGGATGTTCGCTGGGCGGAAAATTTTGTCGTCGCTTCATAGGCCTCATTGTTTAAGGCTGTCTCATTAGTCACGTACATTTTCCCCAATCTTTGTTACCGAAATATGTTTGAGTCTCAACGATATCACAATATCGTAACAGCCTTTTGTTTTATCGCCATCTGCTTTTCATAGCTTACTGTGTACACTCGCCTACAAAAGTATTTAATACGTTGGAAATAACATATTATCACCTTAAAATATTCTATAAGAAGGTGCATTGATAAGACTGGAAAGTGAGTATTAATAAATATTAAAAAAGAGAATTGTTATTTTGAATGTGTACATATTATAGTCTTGTAGTCGACAGTAGTCTAAATATTATTAAATTTTGACAAAATTCATCTACTTTGACAAATTCATAGCTATGATATGAATGATTTATATAGCCATACGAATTAAATAGATCGGAAAGTCGACAAGCGCTCCATGGGAAATCATAGAATATATTTCAAAATCCACATCAAATATCCTAATATCGAGCAATAGAACATAAGTAAAATACATTAGGAATGAAACAATTGCTATATTTACTTATCTATTATACTATACTTATCTAGTATCATATTACAAAACAATATAAAAAATCATCATAAAAATTCTTACCTACACTAATACATATTACAGCTACAGATTCTTTACGCGTAAGTGCCTAATGATCCAATCTTGTGGTTTATCAATAACGCCACTCGAAAATTTGAACCAAATTAAAATTAAGCTTATTATCTTCACGTCTCGAAATTAGGTTAATTAAATCCTAGCCGAGTGGGTAATTGGCGTTCATTGTTAAATCATCGGATGTAGAACTTTGAAATGTTGTTGTACGAATTTCGTTCAGGAGCGGTTGTATAATAATTTTATTAAATTGAATTTATATTTATTATATTATTATTTTTTATAAAACAATGCATTATTACCTCAACTAGTTACTATTTACAATATATCTAGCATAATGTTTGCTAATACAAAGTTTCCTTTATGAATATTAAATTTAATCAAAGTTGCTGTAAAAGAGCAACCGCTTGAAAAAGTATAAAAGATAGAAAACAAAAAGTAATTGTACAGAGATTTTGCTATAAAATAACAATTTGCATGAGAAATGAAGAACATCTGGTTTATTCTTCGAACTGGAAGTTAGACCACAAAATTAATCGAACAATATTTCTCGGTACAGAGCAATTTTAATAAGCTTTGTTGAATTTTACAAACATGCCTTGCCCCGCAGTTTCGCTCAAGAAATCATTAAATAGGTACGTCATTCTTTTGCATTTTGATTTACTCCTTTGTATATGACAAAGCTGTAATTTTTCGATTATAATGTTATAGAAACCATTAGGACTGTTCTTATACAAGTAATACGTATATGTATTATATACCTAATACTTATATAATGCGATTATGTAGTCTTAGCAAATCAATATTTAATTACAACTAAAGACCTACTTAATTAACCAAATCGATTACGGAGCTAATTGTTCGACAACAAATCAATGAACTTATGTATTTATTATTCGGAAGCTCACAAATTAAATATTATACTGTAAGCATATGTTCCGTTAAATTCCAAGAAAGTATTTTAATAAACACTTTTTTGAGTTATATCAAACATTTTTCATTACAATTTTATAATTAATTTTCCAATATTTTATAACCAAGTAAATGTTAGTGGCAGCTACGTACGTTCTTTCTGCCTACATTTTATTTTTCCCTTTCAGTATCCACCACCTCCAAGCAAAATTTAAATTCAACAAGCCGCCATGCAACAGCTGTTAACTGAATATTCCGTGCGATACTTTTAAAATTCGAAACCACTTTTATTTGTATCGAGAACAAATCCAAAACATGTAGCCGTACAATTAGCAAACTGGCGAGTTACATTATGTAAAATTAAAAGCAAGTGGTCTAAGTGCCAAGACAGGAAACGTTAATGCTTCTTTGCAAGTTGCCAAACTAATTAAAAGTTCAACACCTCTTGTTGCCGCTTCCGGCATGCGGTGCGAGCCTGTTCACAAATTAGTTTCAATTTTGCTGATTGAATCGTTTTAATAACGTCTTTCTGGACATTAGAGTTTTTAAACATGACTTAATTCCTTCCATCCATACTAATATTATAAATGTGACACTTGTTTGTTTGTTTGTTTGTCCTTCCTTCACGCCGTAGCGAAGCAATCAATCGACCTGATTTTTGGAATACAGTTAGTTGAAAAGATGGAGATTACATAGGCTACTTTTAACTGGAAAAAATGGTTATAAAGGGGGAAGGGGAAAGGGTGGTCAAAGTTTATATGAAAGTCCACGGACGGAGTCGCGGGCAACAGCTAGTATATTATAAATGTAAAAATGTATGTGGATATATCGGTTTTTCTAACCCTATCAAGCAAAAACTACTCAATAGATTTCACTGAAATTTGGAATCGTAGGTGGGTAGAAAACATAGAATACTTTTTTATTCGATATCGAAAAATCGGGGCTAATTAAACCATGTTCCAGTATTTCCACTTCAAACAGGACTGGTCTGTTGAATTCACCAACATCAAATCATAATTAGTAATTAGTTCTTCCCGCGTTTTTTAGAAACATGTATTGGAAAACAGACTGTCTTTAAAGGAGACTGTGCCTGTCAAAGGCTCATTCAAAATTGCTAGGTTTGATTTGATAGTTGAAAAATGTATTACATTTCTTCCCAGAGATAAGCGCAATATTGATAGTTAGTGAAATTAGCAATGTTCAAAGAAAACTCAACCAATTAAATTCTCAATCCAGCGGGACGTTAATTTATTCACGAACGAAATCACCCTCGATTTATTCTGAATGATTTCAGATTAACTTTACAAATATATACACATGTAACTATTGACCTACATATAAATATTTAATATGAAAAAAATTGAGTAGGTAAACGTACAAGGCACTGAATGTCAAACTTAAATACGCCGAGTAAATTACTGGCGTACACAGTTTTATTATCTATCATTCCTTATGAATTAAAAGAACAAGCAAATAATTACAAATGGTTATGTACACCGTTTGTATTTAAACATATTCTTATGAAAAACTAATATCAAGTTGGTTTATTTTTAGATCCATTTGGAAACCCAAGGCAAATAGGTCAAACTGTCTGCGCCTAACGTTCTGCGAGACGTAAGTCATGACTCATGGTTAAGAGATTGCAAAGTGCTAGGCGCGGCTTGGTAACTGCTTTCTAGGTCTAAAGCTCACACTCTTTTAAACAGTCTACAAATAAAAACTATAAATATAATTGTTTATAAAACATAATATCTTGAATTTAACGACTGCCTAAGCTTTGGACAGATATAATATTATCCACTTATTTAACGTGTGACACGTTAAATAAGTGGACGTTTCTCTTGTATTTCATAATTTTACAGATCCAAAATACTAATAATCGTATGCTGTTGATACCAATGGATCGTTACATGTTCATTTAGATTGCAGTTTGCCCATTGCTTTGTTTAAATAAAAAATGTATGGAATAAAAAAGTGGAGAATATTTTCTATTATTTTACTAGTTTATTGTAATAATATTTCGATTGTACTTTTACTTATTTTTCGGTATATCGAGTGTGATAATTAAATTAAAATATGATGAATCATATTTTTATTTTATTATTATTCATATAGTATAGCCATTATTCATAAAACAACTTAATGTAAAATTAATAATACACCGATATTAATGTATAAATACCTATAGTTAGTAGAATAGTAATATTAGTAGTAGTAGTAAAATAACTTAAAAAAGACTACCATTCTTCAGAGAGATAAATGGAGTCAACAGCCAATTAAATTCAGAATCCAGCGAGACGTTAATTTACCATTCACGATCTGAATTACCCTCGATTTATTCTGAATGATTTTAATTCGGAATGTTATTAACTGTAAATAACACTCATCCATCACGATTAAAAAATGTCTAATTAAAAAGGCGTACTATACATTAAATGAATATATTGAAGACAAAAACGCTTGGAATGATATTTCTTAACGCTCGTGGGACGGTGACCCTTTTTCATGTGTAATTGTATAAATATTATAATAGTCGAATTTTTGTTTATATTTACAATTGTATGTTCTTATTTTAAAAAGAGCGACTATCAGAGTTTCTTGCCGGTTCTTCTCTGTAGAAACTGCCTTCCGAACCGG
>DWAJ01002477.1:0-17417 GCA_018238005.1 Eurema mandarina
CGGCTGTGCGGGGGGCGCGGGCGCCCCGCAGTTACAAGTTGCTTTGCTTCCCCACTCCCTCTCTCCCGCTTCAACTATAAAACAGACCAGAGTGCAGCGTAGTACGGAATATTAAGAGTGGAATTGGACTTGGTGAATTCATTCGAGTTTCGACGAACGGGAATGATTGTTCAAGGCTTGAACTTCAAGCAAATCAACTCAAATACTTAGGACTTTGATTGCATTATATTTGGCAACTTTTTATAATCTCTAGGGGGGGCAGCTGCCCCTCCCTGCCCCCCCTTGGCGACGCCCTTGGTCGAGACTAAAACCTTTAAACAAAGAAATAAAAACTCTTTGGATTTATAATATTATTATAAATAGAGCAAATACTCTTTGGAAAAATAAAAGAATTAAAACAAACAATATTAGTTCTGTTAATTATGAGCTAGTGGATAAGTTAGCAGCTGAAACAATTATAAAGGATTCGGTAATACGTGGAGCAGGAACGGTACATTTACGTGACTGGCATGAAACAGGCTGCAATTACCTGTATTCACTGTAGCTTTTAGCGTTTTCAACTCGACTATTATTATAAATGACTAGCTGCGCCTTGCGTCATTGTCTAAGCCTAATGAATTTTTATATTATAACTAGCTGTTGCCCGCGACTCCGTTCGCGTTTACTTTTATAAAAAACTTATTCCCCTGGAAACTGAATAAAAAGTGTCCTATGTCCTTCTCCTGGTTCTAATCTACATCCCCACCAATTTTCAGCCAAATCAGTTGAGCCGTTATCGAGTTATAAATGGTGTAATTAACACGACTTTCTTTTATATTTATAGATTTTAGTGGAAGTAGACTATATATCTATCTTATTAAAAATACACTCTTTAGGTCTTTCAAAGAATAACGGAGAAACAAATTATTTGAGTATAGAAATTAGAAAAAAAAACAAAAGACATTGCGATTCAAACAAACAAAACCTATATGCGTTTACATTTCGATACTTCATTAAATAAAAGAATGGTAGGAAAATTCCGTTTCATCTGTAGTGCCCTCTCTTGTTTTACAGCCTACGGCAGATGGTGCTAAACCGTGTTTGTGCGATTCATTCGATTGTCGGCTGTATTGTGTATGTCATAAAAATCAAAATAGTCTGCTTGGATTTGATTCATTGCTAGCCATATTGAAGCGCGCTTACTCTGCAACGTACCGCATTGCAGTACCTCAGTTCAGCAAAGCTTTGCAGTAATCGGTACCCAATATTTCGGAATTAGAGGTGTAATCTTAATAAATGTTCGTTCTTGCGTAATACTTGAAAGCAGTAGGGAGAGTTTAATGTTTATTTTATTTAAATGATAGCTTCTGTTAAATCCGAACAATGAAATTGTTTTAAACGGATATAGTTAAAAGCGTTGGTGAATAGTTATGTTTTATTAGATTGTGTGTCTAAACAAAGAGAAAGAAGTGAATATTTATAAGTGCAATACAAAATAAAATTGATTAAATTAAAATTGATTGTGCGCTTGTAATTATTTTGTTAGATGTTTTTATCAAGGAAGATAAACGTAACAAAGCAAATTAAAATCGGAAGATAAAACAAAACACGATAACAATATTTATATATAAATTTATACTATTCACATTTCCTAAAGCCTTTAGTGTTGCCCACTTGAAGGAAAGCTTATTTATGAAAAGCTTTTTCCTTGTAATTGTTATTCTCTTTAAAGTACCTAGTTAA
This sequence comes from Eurema mandarina, assembly GCA_018238005.1. Lineage (NCBI taxonomy): Eukaryota > Metazoa > Arthropoda > Insecta > Lepidoptera > Pieridae > Eurema > Eurema mandarina. The sequence goes on from DWAJ01002477.1 coordinate 1,723, forward strand.
TTCTCACTATAATACTGACGAGGAAATTTTGAGACTCATCTTTGTTCGCAGAAGTGGAATTATATATATTTAGGGCGTGATTTTAAATATTTAGAAATACATCCTAGTTAAGGAGCTTATAATTACTACTAAGAACGAATATATTGTTAATACTATTACGATTGAATGCTTATATAGTACACAAATAGTAGCCTAGTAGAATAAAGATATATTTGACGCTTTAAATATATTTTACTATATAGAATTTCCTCTGGATCATTAAAACAAAACCTCCGTAAGCCCTTCGAAGAAAAACCACGATAAACTTAATCTCAAACACAAAGGATTGTTCTTCGTGTACATATTTCAATTGGCACCGATCGATTGTAGTATGAAACTAATATTGCGAACGCTAACGTGAAATTCAGGTGCAAATTTGAGGTTTTAGCACAAATGATTGCGAGTTGCGACGCTATCGCGTTACATATTGAGAAGAGCGGCAGGTTCCCATGGGCCCGGGTTTAATTGGCCAGATCAATAGTGGATAACTAACCGTACCCCGTAATGGATGTCTGCAGTGTATTAATGTTTTAATAATACATTGGATTATTTGCTCTCCCGTGATTTGAATGTAAGGCGGGATTGGATGTGATAATTGATTGAACGTTGGCGGGGCGGTGTTTGTTTTACTTAATGTTATAATGTGAATGTTATAATTATTTGTCTTATGTCGTTGAAGGTTATTTATACAAATATCATTCCTATTATAATGGTATGGGGCAAATGATCGAATGCCTACTCCACAGAGGGAGTCTTTGCCTACCTTCAAGGAGAGGCTGTGAGAGGCATGTTATAGTTGTAACTTTAAATTACTAGGTATAGATGGAAATTTTGAGTTGAAATAAAAATAGCAACAATAAATAAAATGTTGCGTTATGAGACTAACAAACTTTGATAATTTCGTAAATGGAATATAATATAATTACAGATATTTATGGCTTCCCGCGTTGACACGACAACGACGTATTTATACAACGTCTTTTGTTGATTCCCATGTGATAAATCGTTTTGGAATTTGCAAGGGGATGAGTTAACGTTAAGAAAATTGGACTAAGGGACAAAGGAATAATTGATGATGTAAAGTTTCGTTGCATAAAATGTTTGTATGGGGTGGGAGATGGGACCTTCTACGCGAATGAATTTACGATCAATATAAACCGTTAGTTCATATCTTGTATGTAATAAAAAATGACGACGATTAAAGTGTAATACTTAAATTCATTTATAAACCAGTTGAATGACTTTAAAATATTATATATCTATTTTGAAAAATAAAGTTGCGTTATAGAATTTGAAGTTGCATAGTTGTAACAGAAATCACATTAACATTCACAAAGAGAATAGTATCATTCGGAAATCTGACAGACCTTATAAATCAACTTGTAAAATTAATAAGGTACCCGACCCGAAACCCATTGCAAATACACTTCGACTATTGTTTGACCTAACCCATTAATATTGATCATTTCATCAAGCCACGCCATTTCATAGGCCATCGGTAATAACGAGGTAACGTGTTCTAAAAATACCTTTCGTTCGATAAGTGGGTAAGGAAATTATGTTTGTTTGTTTGGGATAATCTCTCTACTTTGCCGTGTGCACAACATAAAGAGTACACAGAAAAACCGAGCTAACTAAATATTCCGGGATTCGTCGGAGATTTTCCTCCTGTATTTACGAATGTAGGTAGACAGGCGTACTCACGTGTCTTGGTAACATTACGTGGATTTAAATAACGCGAATATTCTGTTTGTACATTTGCTTTTGCTTCATAATGCTGTGTTTAAGTGTAAGCGAAGGGTGTATGGAAATTGTAAGTACGTACTGGGTTGGGTGTGATGCTTTACTTTGATTACGTAAGTCAATTAAATAGATCATGTCTTACGTATGATAATTTTTATACATAGCTGCGTATGTGCTTTTTGAAGTTATATTTGAAACGATTAAGAAGGGTAAATCGAAATTCAAATTCTACATCATTGCGTAGTCATAGATTCACTTTCTAAAATAGTGCTACTGCTCTACAAAGAAATTTCAATTTAGAAAAAACCCGACTAACGGAATGTTCTAGAATCAAAAAGCCATTGCATTTCAGCGTTCAAGCATGAAAGGTAAATGTGCATAAGATTGAATAGTGACTATGAATCGCCTTACGTCAGCGTTAATCAAGCTGACCTGCTTGTTTTTGCCCATTCATTTCGGGCTTATTCGGCCGGAATGGGCTTGAATGGACGCTCCGTATGTTACAGAATGAGACAAATTGTAAGAGAATTTACTGTGAGATTGGATAAGCTTGGAAACATCTATTTGCACCTACGATCGTTCTTGTATGATACTGAGAAGTATAGCCTATTGGGAATGTAGTAGCTATTGTTGTTATGGAACATTGTTTATGTATCTCTAACAATTTATATGTATTTTTTTAATAAATTTAGCTAAATGTGCTTAGATTTTTAAAGTATAAAGATGCTATATAACAATAATTCGGCTTGATATTTTTGTAGTGTAGGAGAATGGGGTGTGTGATGATGACCTTTCTCTGAACTAAAAGCAGATCAGTCGAACCACTGATTGGCCGGTCAATAAACCTTAATGGTTCTTCGGTCGAGATATTGTATATATGCTAAGTCTCGAAAAAATATCATAAGTGCGATTCAGAATTCGGCACATTAGTCGCGGTCTCTACAGTAGGTTAAATAAGCACCCAGTTCTACCATACCTGCATAAACAGCCGTAGAGTTATGTTCAGGGTCGTACGGACAGACTGCTTGGCCGGACTTCTCTCTCTCCATATGATAGGACTCCCGTTGCACTCCGTACTCTCGGCAGACAGGTTTGAAGCTGTTGGTCCCACAGATGAGGAGTCTACCAGCTCCGAGAGACACCAGGACTCTGATGTAGTTTTGACAGCTCTCCTGTTGACAAAAGTCAGAATAACTTTTAGGAATTTTGAGATTCAAAAGAAGTATTATTTGTATATTAAAAGATAGGGTTACAGGGAAATATTATTAATTATTTTTTTACTTTCGTTGAATTAATTTTGCGCTTTTATTGTTGTGTAGATAATTGTCATACAGGCTTTGGATTTCTTTAAATATTTTGATACATATAATAGAGAGTTTCGTATACAGAGAGAAATATAGAAAATAAAGCGAATATTCTGATTGACCATAGAGGGAATAAATTGCTGTGTTTTCCTTGTCACAAGCAATTTGGGTTAGTTTTTGCCGAAGTCACAAGTGTTTGCAAGTCGTTGTACGCGCCATCGCCTACGAATGGTATTAGCGAAGACATAAAAAATATAACTTATTGCGCAAAGATTTTGTTCAACGTTTCTTACGTACGTAAATGGGGGAAAAATGGGTGGTAAATATCTTAAGCTGTTGTGGTTTTTATCCCAACTCCGAGATTTAAATTTCTAGCAACTAATATAGGTAGTCTTATTCTTGGTAAAAGTAATAGACCACTAATAATTAACAATTGAAAAAGTTTTTATATACCTACAATGAAAAAATAACTAACCGTCTTTGTATTTCAAATAGAAATCTATAATAGTAAATGTACAATAATATGAGAAAGAAGGCCATCTATAATATCTTTTTACCCTTAGAAGACATTCGTTGGTATACCAACACTATGACATTGTCTTCTTCAACTTGTCAACTTCTTCTTCAAATAATAGTCATATATGTTTTCCAAATACACTATTATGTTACTGAATTTTAAATAGCATTCAACTTAAGCTTATAAGTAATAGTACGAAGGATAGTTATACCTCTATCTATCTATTGCACTATCCTTACAAGACATCCAATACAATGACAGATTACATTAGCATGCGCGCCTGTCGCGCGGTACGTCCGGGTTTGCCCTCCTGCTTGATTGCATATGCGTCTGCTGATTTGATACGATTGCATTTATTGGTTAACGTTTATCTTAACGTATTAGTCATCGATTCTAAAGACAGTAAGAAATGCCTTTCTTTGTTCCTTATATTGATACTTATTTGAATCCTAAACCTCGAATTCGAGCTTGTAGATACTGTGATCTTTTTAAAGATAAACGTATGCTTTATATTAGAAGATATACAATACAATTATTCTACATTTATAGAAACATAATTTGTATATTTTATACCTACTTGGTATAGGTACTGCCGTCGAAAAAAAACATATTCAGTATTTTAAAACTACATATTTTTCTGATAAAAAGTGCTCGAAGCTCTCAGAGAAGGTCAAGTATAATTATGCCGGAGCAGTAATATAAAAGCTATATTTTAAGCGAAATATACAAAGAGAGGCCTCAAACATTTAATTGAAGATTAACATTAGGACAAAGGAGGGATGGAATATAAATTATTAATATTTTCAGATTGTTGATTCGAAGTCCTTAACTTTCGCCAGACGTAGGTATGATGAAGTTTTGCGACTGTTATTTTTTAGTCTCAATTGTTTTGAAATGATAAATGCCGCCTAAGAATTTTCGTTCGAAAGACTTCGAGAAAAAATAATCTAACTTCTATATTTAGAGGAATATAAATACAATTATAACATTATAATATGCGAGAGACAAAACTCAAAACATGGTTAATCAAATTTCTCCATGACTAGATTGTGAGCGTATGCGAATTATACGTTGCTTCACAGGGCAGAGCGAGTGTGTCATCGACGATCTATACACGTTGGGAACAAAGCTTGGCCTTGATTTAGATAGATTAACAAGTTATTGTTACACCCAGATTATCACATCAACGATGACACCTTTCACACTAATCCGTAACAATGAAGACGGTATATTAAATTGAGATAATAGAGATTTTGACGGCTCGTGGCTGGCTGAGGCGTTCGTTCGTCAACAATGGAATTGTCTGCTACAATTCATGCCCATATTGACTTAGTAATATGTATGCTGTGTTATTAAACTCGGTATAATTATGCTCAATTTTTTAGTTCTACCAATGTGTAGATACTCGTATTAATTAGCTTTGAAAGAGGTCGACGATATACTGTATTTTTAAAGTTTGCTACTTCTGAACAATATTTTTTTTTTGTTTCAACGAAAATTAAGGAAATCTTAAATGTTGATAACGTGTGTGCAACAAGTCGGTCTTTTTGAATAAAATTAAGCTTTATGCTAAATCCCTTTAAGGCGAAGCTTTTAATCAAACATAACAATATGCCCTTATAGTAGGAAAAGGCCTTTCTGACCTTCACCAAGGCCCTGAAACTAGGTCGCACTAATAAAATGATTATATTGCTTCCAGATATTACAGGACATTAAAGAGCCAATATTGATCGTACATAACCATTACGGTGCTTTGCTTTTGTCAGAAGAACATCAAATAGTCTATAAACTGAGGATAAACGGTCGACCCGAGCTGTAAATCACATACAAATATTTATTAATGTTTCCTTTTAATATTTATAGTATGAAATCCATTATTTAGTATTCAGAAATACTACGACAAATAGGTGAAGTATATGTGTATATAACTAAAGATATAATAACTATTTTTATAAAAAAAACTCTCAGTTTCTATCTGATTTTTTCTGTAGAAAACTGCCTTCTACCTAAGCCGGTGATAAATTATTATTTTGTAATATAATGACTGTACTATATGTAGCCTAGTTGAATAAATATATATTTTATATAAGAACAGAAATTAGAAAGCAAAATTATTCTATATATATTGCCCTCGAATGTATATTTTATAGATAATGAAACGGTAAACGGAGGTCTAATATATCACCAAATGATTTAGGCTAAAAGCTCTTTACTTGATTCGATTAATTTATTTTACTTGGCTGTACAAATATCGGCCTATTCTGTAATTAATACTAGATCGGAAATTGATAAATAAGGTCACATAAATATTTATTCTGTCTGGACAAACTAAAATAAGAGAAATCAATGAAAAATTTTCGGCTTGGAAAACTTATTTGAAAAGATAATATAGTTTCATTAATACAAATATTTCAAGTGGTCGCAGTATTACGTAATATTATAAAGAAGTAAAGTTTGTGTGTTTGTTAAATTATAAGGGGTAATCTCGGGATCTACTGAACCGACTTTAAATACTTTCACCAATAGAAAGCCACATTTTTGCTGAGTGTCATAGGTTATATAATAAAGTTACAAAAATAAAAAAGGATTATTAACGTTATGCCCAACAAAGTGGGCACGGGTCAGCTAGTAAATTATAATCAAGATTTATTGCGACAATGCTTATAATGATATGGAGACAATAATTTAAATTGTATTTATCAAACATGCTTGTTTACTACTTTGTTAAATTTGAGTTTTAGTGATTAAAATCATAAAATATATTCTATTAATGAAAAATTTTGGCCTGATGATTATTCCATATCTTTATAACCATAACATTCAGCTTATTACTCAACATAAATATTTGGGATATGTAGTGTAATAATTCCTAAGACGTGTAATATAGGTATATGTAAATAGCAAGTTCTGAAGTTAAGTGGAACTGAACAAATCAGTTCGCCATCGGACAGTCACGTCTGCCGCTGTTTAAGAACAGCCAGTGAAGCATGAATTTCCAAATGTTCCACAGGAAGGCCAATCAATTCGGAGACAGACTGCACTAGACCTTTTGGTTTAAATCGACGTGCTTTCGCGAACTTACAAACGTTAAAAAGGTCCTTTACAATTGTTATTTTTACTTAAAATTTTCGTATCTGTTTATTGAATTTCAACAGTTAAAATATTTTTGTAAAAGTATTTTATAATAGCCACAACCAAATGAATATATTTCAGCTAAAAATAACAATACAAATTGAAAGCGCTTCGATATTTCATACGATACATTTACCTGATACTCAGAGTATTTTCAAAATAGTATTATTCCAGCTACATTGCAAGTGGAATAATAAAAGAATTTCCATTTTCACGTATCACAATCGTATTGTATAATTACAAGAGAAGACTGCTCATTAACTCGAACTAAAATAATGTTATGGTTCTTACGAGACGTCTCGGAAAAGACAATTTCTCTACGAATTGTGTTTTATTATTGTACGAGGAGACGTATAAGCGATTTGCTGCTCTTTTACTTGGAACTCGTATCTTTTTAATAAAGTAATTCCGTCTGAAATTCTGGAACATAGTTTAAAATCACAGGTTTATTTCCAAGAGATTTTTATTCAAACTAACGAATTTCATATTGTATTGTGTGTTTCTTTATTAGTCAATTAGATAAAGTTTTAATATTGAACTTATTATTTATTCCTCTCATTTTGTATAGTTTGAAGAAAGTAGGGTTGAATTAATTACTTTGAATTGCAAGTTGCAACTATGCAGGTGCAAAATGTTAAGTTCTATTTTATGTGACTGGATAGTTTTTTTTCAAATAGTTAATTCATTTTTGTATCTCTTACCTCATCTTTTCCTTTGACGACGCACATTTGAACATCGCTTTCTGCTGAATACCATGTTAATCTTCTTTGTTCTGTAAGATCCGTTAGGCTGAGGTTGTACACGACATTTCTGAAACAAAGTATTTTAATTCAATATTTCACATCTTTTATGCTACAGTTTACTGTTAGATCAGCATTGGATGATTCCTATTTTATCTATAATATTTAAATTTATTATTTTATCGGTAGGTAGGTAGGTAGTAGGTCATTGACCGCGTTTTTGACAGATCTTAAGCGAAGACTCTTTAGTACTTTTTAAAGGTTTATAAATAAATTACGTTAACGAGATTCTCTTTCGAGATTCCAACGATTGTACGTTACTTCCACCAATGTAGTTTTTGAAATAGATCTACAATTCAGAATAAAGACCTCATAGTCGTTTTGGGAGCGTTTGTCGTGGTTTCCAACGATCAACTTCACAGATTTCGGTGCAAGTTGGAACATTCTAGAAACTAGTCGTGTAATCACCGGGGGCGAACTCGATAATTAGATCTAATTAGTAAATCTTCACATTTACCGTTGTGCTCATATTTTATCGTTATATTATTGCGTAGTAACAAAATATAATGTTTCAGAGATGAGGAAAATGCTCGATAATTATTTGTTACAAGAAGAGCTTTTTAATTAACCTTATTTCGTTCTGCGAATCAATTTCTATTTCAGTTTGTATTGTGTTATGTGGAAATGTATTTTTTTTTAATCAAGCCGTTATAGTAAAGGCACACAATTAAACCGCCATATCAACCAATTATATATACCAAAGATTAAAGAGTTTAATTATTTTATTTTATAGAATTATCCGACTTCTATTATGCATAAAAACCTTCTTCGGTGACGTAGTTTTAAAGATACATAGGGATATAGGGTAAGAGAAAGCGACTTTGTTTTAAACTATCTATACTAATATATAAAGCTGAAGAGTTTTTTGTTTGTTTGAACGTGCTAATCTCAGGAACTACTGGTTCGAATTGATTTTTTTTTATTGAATAGACAATTTATCGAGGAAAGCTTTAGGCTACATAACATCTCGCTGCGACTTATAGGAGCAAAGAAATAATGGAAAAAGTAGTCGACGGGGACGAAGTCGCAAGCAACGGCTAGTGTTGTAATAATCCTATAACCGATTTCAAAATGTATGTTCAAAATATTACTTATAACACTGTCCGTTAAGCGATCACAAGTTATCAACTTATGAAACTCCAAGTCTATAAGTTATTAAAACAAAGCATGTCTGCGTTATGACATAATTGCCGAAGGCCTCTCCCCCCTTAATTAAGATATTTGGGACGGCATAAAGAAATTATGGCTTAAACTTTCCCAATTATAACAATTCAGATGGCCGTTGACTGCGTAATGTATTTGAGATTTAACAGACATACGACAGATTCAAATGTTGTATTATACCAGTTGCTGCCCGCGACTCCGTCCGCGTTGACTTTCTCATAAAGTTTGACCCCCCCTCACCCCTCGTTTGACCCTTTTTCCAGTTAAAAAGTAGCCTATGTTCTTTCTCAGGCTCTAAACCATCCGTGTACCAAATTTCGTTCTAATCGGTTCAGTAGTTTTAGCGTGATGGAAAGACAGACAGACAGACAGAAAGAGTTACTTTTGCATTTATAATATTAAATAATATGGATTATACTAGCCGCTCCCCTCGGTTTTACCGGCGTAGAGATAAAAAGTATCCTATGTTTTAATCCAGGTTATCATCTATCTACATACCAAATTTCAACTTAATCGATTCAGCCGTTTTGCCGTGAAAGAAAGACAAACATAAATACAGACACACTTTCCCGTTTATAATATTAGTATGGATATAAAAAACAATATATAATAATAAAGTGGAGCGTTATCAAGACGTAAAATAAAACTATTTTGGTAATTCCCGATAACCTTAGAAAATTCTCCCAAAAATTTAAACCAAAGACTGCAGTTAATTATTCGATACGCCCGTGGTTTTAATCAGAAAAGTTTTCGGGAAGTTGGGAGCACTCGCAGCCAAAAGTGGCCCTCGGTGGGTTGCGGCTACCTGACGTATAACTTGCATTTCTGCATACGAAGTAATGTGTCGTAATTATGCACGCGACTGTACAAGATACACGACTGAATACTCAGTTCATACTTCATATTAAACGCAGATAGTAACGCTTCTGCTGTTAAATACTAATATGACCTACCTATACATAGAGAGGTTTTCAAAATACATTATATTTGTAAAAACTTAAAAAAAAAGTTAAAGTTGATATAGTTTTTACAGCCAGCATTGAAATACGAATAATCTACAATTTTCTGAGGGAGAAAACAAAGAATAATACGTACCGATACATAATACATAGATATTTTAAATCATATAAAGAATACCGTTATTATTATATTACCAGCACTTCCATTACAAAAAGCACGTATTGGCACCATGCACGATCAGCGCCAACTAGCGTCCACAACCTTGTCGGTTCTGTCACATTGACATTTAAGTCTTCTCATTTTTGAAAAAAATATCGAAATGAATAAATTACAAATATTTTCGACTGATACTACGATTTGGATATATGGTCATTGAAATCAAATGAGGTAAGTCCAAAAAGTGTGTGTTATTTTGATTGTGTCAGGGTTTGTTTTCTTCATTTATAGTTGTAGTTTTACAATTAAACAAAAAGAAAAAGCTACTTCAATGGTTTTATTATATAACAGCCTTGGCCTTTTATAAAACACGCATTGTTTTCAGAAACACCGCTTATTTCAAATTTCCTAAGATATATACATATATATAATATACATAGACAAACTATAGTTTTAAGCACTATGGTTTCTAATTATTTTTCTGATGACAGCATCACCTATACTTTGTAGCTTTGTGTATGTCATTTTGCTTTAGATTTACATCCTAATTTATTTATTTAAAACCATACTTTTATATCATTCGCTACTAATGTTCTCTTTCTTCAACCATTATTCTTTTTTGAAAATTATTTTTTCATTACTTCTCGAAAGAATTTTAAAGCGAACGCTTATTGTACTACAGACTAGAATAATATATTAAGGAGCAGGTTCATGTAAGAATTTTAAGAACAAATATAATTCAATATAAATGAAGTCACGATCCAAATATATTTGTATCTGGCTACATCTGAACCTGGCGCATGCCTTGCATACGTGTTAGGGTTGCCAAAACTTAAATTACGGAATATTTTCTAGATATATGCTCTGTAGAATGAAACAACAAATATTATGAATTGCATTTTGTATTTATTCAATATTTTTTTAATTTTATTCTTTTTATTTAAAGGGTTAGCATTTTTTGTATTTTTACAATATCTAACTAAACCACTCCGACTAAACTAAGTAAACTGAATCAGATACAAGATCTGACGTTAATAAAATTTAAAGGAGCCTATTATTTCTAAGGATACTCTGACTATTTATTACTGCTAAGAAATAAGAATGATTACTACAAGCTTCGTTAGAGATTTGACCGCTTGACAAGAAGTCACTTATGTGTACTCGATTCGAGTGGTCAGAATATAACCTAAGTATGATTTACGTCATCGAATTTTTGTATAGCAGTTTCAACCCTCGAGTTGCAATGTTCTATTGATATTGTTCTAAACGGAGCTCGTAAAGTTTTCCAATATCGAAACAGTGTCGAGAGCATGCAAATAAATTGCAGTGCCGGTTTTTGTCGGTTACTGCTGAAATTCATATTCTTCGACTGCGCTAAAATGCAGATGCGGTTAAATAAAATATGGTTTAAGGGTCGTTGACCCGAAATGCATTAACTGCGTTGTTGTCGAGGTTTAAATGTAGAATTAAAATTTTTAATTTATAGCCATTTTCTTTTGCTTCTGTTGCGCTTTTTAGCATCGTTACTTCATCTATTTTTTTATTGGAAAATTATTTTTATTAATGTTTAAAATATGACAAGTGAATAACTAATTAGGTACGTAAATTGTGTATCTTTAATTCTGTTGGTATGTCTATCAGGTGCGGTATCGAAACTTCTTCACATAGGCTGTTTCTTACAATCACCACAAGCAAATTGTGCAAGTAATCCTTTGTAAAGTACGTTTAACAAATGACGGCAATGAATTGTATTACATTAGAGATACATTCTCCATTATCGCAGCCCCTTAGCTGCAGAGCGGTAGTTCAGCTGATTACAAATGAAAACATCAGATCGAAGGGGGATCCTCGTAGCAGAGATAAAGTCACATTGTTTAGCTGTAACTGTAATAATTTATTCTTTCGACATTGTTGTCTCCCCACTGTTCTGCTTGTTTTACTGCACTGCCTACAGTTTATGGGAGCCTGGTTATCCCAAGGTATTTGCGCTCGTTTCATACTTGATAGCTCGGACTGACTATAAAAGATTTTAAATAAGGTGTTTAGTTTTGTTCTATAATTGCCCAGTACGCAGTGTTGACTTAAGTCGGAGTTTTTCTCTTTTAAAAGTATTTATTTGCACTGGTACATACTTCGTTAATAAAATGTAATGGGGCTTCTAGTTAAATAAATTACTACGGTAAATTTATCAAAGTATAATCAGGAGCTTATTCGAGACAAATTTAAATAAAAATATTTGTATGATGCACATGTATGAATGACCAATTTTAGAAAGCATTTTAATTTATCTATTTTTCGTGAATTTTCTAATTTGATTGTTGCCTTCTATGTGTAGGTAGAAGCTTATTGAAACTATAGTTTTGAGAAACAAGCAGAAATAACAAGATCACTATATCTGTCAGCTGTGACGTTAACGAATTGATTGGCTCATCCCACTTCGTTAGCTAACAAAAAACGGTTATCGTATAAAATATGGATAGGGTCCGAAATCCACAAATTGGCTCCCCTGTACTCACCAAATTACAGGCTTTTGTATGTGCCCCTCAGAACGGGAAGGAAATGGATTATTCAGATGCATAGATACATGTAGTACACAGAGGAACTATCTCTGTGGAAATCTTCTTGATTATTTATATGAGAGATGCTATGTACAGACGCAAGTTGAAATAAATGTGAGAATATAGAATTGTGTTCAGTTATATTAACTTTTCATGAAATGAACTGTATTAATATAGCGGTGCTCTGTCGTAAATCAAAATGAAGACACAAAAAAGAATTAAACAATATTTGTTTGAAGTGACCTAGTTATATCTATCCTAAAGATGTTATTCAATGATACAATATTAACTAACCAAATAAAAATTATAAAATTACTATATTCTTTATTTACTTAAGTGCGCTGTCGAAGATATAAGATATAAAGGCAGTCATAAATTACGTGGTTGAACATAATAATATGAAAGTCTTTATGTCAAGGGCTACGTGATGGCAGCCATCTTGCGTGTTTTTCGCGGGCAATATTGGTAAAGTTCAGAACGACCGTAGAAAATGCGCTGTCGAGATTTATTGCAATTGTTACAAACAACATTTGTCTGTTATTCTCTTACATATAGAATATTTTATAAATTGTTTCTTACATCTATTATATATCTTTAGTAAACTAAAGTTAAATATATGTAAAAATATTCACATATTGTGGATTTCAAAGATTTGTTTCCGTTCATAACAGCAAACCAAATAATTGTTGGACCTATCGAAAAAAACCCTTTTTAAACATGATTAGGTTTCAAATAAATAACAGCTATAACGAAACAATATTTTAAAGTTATTAATAGCACGTGTCGGCAAGTCAGTACCTAAATTATTATTGCCAGCGAAAGCCTTTTCCAAGTTCTTACGTACGTACATTATTTAATTAAAGCAATTACCTGAATACCGTAATACATTGGGTAAGTATAGTGAAAACAAAACGTTGCGTGACGGCCATTACTAAATTAACATAATGACAAAAATACACCGGGCGAAACTGTAACACGTTCCTAGCTATTGAAACAAAGAAAATCATAATTATACTTTAATATAATAGTTGCATGTCTGTTTAAATGATAGTGTCTGTAATTGACGATAGAATGAATGACTTGTAGTTTTATAATGTTCAAACTTTAAATAGTTATGCGAACTTCCTTGTTAATTGGATGAATAAAATACAGAAACTATGTCTCAATTTCGAAAGAAAGGGATCGTGACGTGTCAACATTTGGTAATTGCAGTAATCTTGAAACCAGCAATACAATTTAAATCATTCTTGAAGTAACTTAATAGTCGCTATTTAATATCAAACTTATAGTTAGTTGTATCTCTTAAGGTATCACATGCCTATGTCTATAAAAAGATCCAATAATTTGTCTTATATATTAAACAAAAAATATATTTTAATAGAATATAATAAGCGTAGAAATCAGAGATTTCAGTTCGCAACAGTGAAGCTCTAAGGTGGCCTTATACACTTAACAAGTTAACTGATCTGTTTTCCCCAAACTACTTTATTTGTTTAGGCTACAACAAATAAGCACTTGGAATAAAGTTCCGTACTCGGATTGCGTCTACAACTCTTGTATTGTTTAATCAAAAGAGCGGTTAGGGAAGGTAGGCTGTTTGTTCTGGCATAAACCTGCTCTTTCATCTCCGTTGAAAATCATTCTTTATTGCGTTGTAAGTTTATCGCATTGTGCTCTCTATAGTCTGTTGATTCAGACTTATTAAGATTTAGTAGATGTACATTACAAAACAAACATGATTATATTTACATGGTAACATTTTTATCATATTTACTACGTTCACATACGTTGATTCTTCGGATGTAGGTACCAGGCTTGTAGCAAATGCAGGAGGTACACACAGAAATAACTAGAGGTGGAATATTCGTGAAACGAAACTTTGTTATATCGTATTAATTAGCGTTCCATCCTATAAATGATCCCTTGGAGAATGAAACGGAATTTATAAAAATTGTAAAAATAAAACACAGATGATAAATCGCGGTCATTATTTCTGTTTTGTTTTCGTCTTTTACTTGAATTTGGCGCAAAAAGCTTCATTTGACATGCCATAGCTGACGTCCATCTTGTTTTTGTAGATATCTTAATAATAATAATCTTAATTTTTATTATCTTTTTATTTAAATATTTAATTCAGTTTTACAAACGAGTTTTATTTATTATTTTTATTAACAAGACATCTATTATTTCTTCAATGTAACAAAATTAAATAAAAACGATTTCCCGAACACCAAATCACACTCGTACAAAGAAACGCAATCGATTCTACTTGAGCGATAATAATGTGGGTAGACGTAAAGGAAGCAATAATTTAGGCAAGCCGCAAGAGTGATGGGTGGGCAAATGAGCAGAAATCAGAACAAAACATCGCAGCTCCCTGGAGCTCTCGTGATTGATGCGATGATTACCTTAATTCCTTTTTTACCACGATCGTATTAAGAATTCAACGTACGGGATACAATCGACTTTGTGTTCAACTAGTGTGGAGTTCAGATTTTCTGTACGTATACTTTTTATTACTATTAAAATACACAGTTATCATAATTATAGAACAAAGTAAAGATAGATAAATATTTAATAATCTGCGTTAAAACAATGTTTTTTTTTCGATATTATGGCATTTATTATGCAGTAGCTATTGTTGAAGACGTCTCAAAATTTTGTGCCGCATTAAAAATTGTATTACAAAATTAGAAGCTTCTTTGTACTTCTTTATAAAATAATTATAGATTTAGTTTATGGATCTATAATATTTAATATATTGTTATAACAGCGTATATACAAGCGTTTGAAGATTTAATATAATAATAATAATAATAAATACTCTTTATTGCACACCACATAAGAAAATAACATTACAGACATCAAGAGAAGGAAAAACAGTACAAAAGGCGGTCTTATCACTAAAGTGATCTCTCCCAGACAACCTGAGACCGAGGAAAAGCTAGAAAGAGTAAAATAGTAAAAGGTGGTGTAAAAATAAAAGATAAATAAATACATATTGGCATATATACCTAAACAAATACATGAATAAATATACTACATACTCATAAATACATAAATATTTATATACATATCAAAGAGATAAGAAGTGTTTTTTAACAAGTTTGTCAAAAGTATCTATAGTTTGTGCTTTTTTAATGTTCATTGGTAAAGAGTTCCAAAGATTTATAGAACGAATAGTAAAAGAAGTGCGAAAGAATTTTGTGTTATGTTGTGGGATTCGAAGATTTAGGCTATAAGTGGATCTGAGGATAAGGCTATCAGTAGCAAGAAATTGGAAATTTTGTTTAAGATAAGAAGGTGTTCTAGGGTCAAATAG
>DWAJ01002478.1:0-17413 GCA_018238005.1 Eurema mandarina
TAACCCCTTTGATTCCAAACGTTCAATAAATTCTCTCAATAAAATTTACAAACCAGTCTGAATAATATTTTCGATTTCGTGCAAACAACATTGAAGTTTGAACGACTGTTGACGAACTGACGAGTGACGACGACGGACGAAGTTTTGCCGGCAGCCGCGCTGGTAATTTAAATAAAATAAATACTTTTTTTGTAAATTTAACTAATTGAAAAAAAACGTCATAATATACGTTTTTTTTTAAAGAATGGTTGAATAGAAGGCAAGTTTACACTCACGAAAGGCTTTTAACCGACTTAGTCTTAAATGAAGAAAACAAAATATTTAAAAACTACATGAGAAATGAGAATGGACATTGCAAAGTTCGAAGAATTGTTACAATTAGTAAATCCTTTCATAGAGAAAAAGGACACAGTTATAAGCGAAGCAATTTCAACTTATCAACGATTATCTATAAGTTTGCGTTATTTAGCCATTGGAAATACTTTTGTGGATTTGAAATTTTGAAATGAAATGTTTTATTTTTGAGTAAATTTGGAACAAATACCTTCAGAAAGTCTACATGGTGCCTACCACCGGTTCGGGAACTAACCCGGCGAGAAGAACCGGCGTAAGAAACTCGCACGGGTCCAACACTTTTTACCAAAAATGTGAAAAACTGAATGTAAGTAGTGAGGAGAAATTAAATTTAATAATATGATTAAAATTTAAGAGGCTGCAAAGCATACGATTGCTTAAATACGCCTGATATTCGACGGTGACAAATATAGTCATTAATGTAGTCATCTTGTACCTAATATCCAATATAAAAATGGGAGATAGTTCTATGACAGAAAATCATACATACAAAATGTAACGGTCTTATTTGTATAATTGTGAAAAAAATTCTGATTATATTTATACAATGGGTTTTTTCTCAACAAGCGATTTGCTCTCTTCTATATAAACCTCTGTGGAGGTTTTAATGGGGATCCTCTGAAAGCTATTGTATTGAAATTGAAATTCATTCAACAGAAGGTATTGTATTTTACGATTCTCATAATGGTTTAATTTTTTTTCTGATAAAAGTCTTATGAGGAGTTCTTCACAATTTAAATACTTAGTACATTTCATAAGTAAGGACAATCTACGAGTGCAAAACACCAAACTTTTGTGACATAATTTTTGATCGAAAAATTTGTCGGAGGAAAAACGATACGATCTCTGTCTATGTAATAAAAGCATATAATAAGTAGATTGTACGTAGTAATCTTATATTTTTTAAACATTTACGTACGAATATTTCATTCAGAACACAACTAGGTATCCTTCCCATTGAAATGGGAAAAAATAAATTTGCCAGGTAAAAGAGGGCATTTAAATAGCTTTTCAAGTTTACAGTAATCGTTGGTTTTAATAATTTTAGTACTGTGTCACTAACAGTATAAAATTATAACAATGAGAAAACTAAATAATAAGTACTAGTGTTCTTTCATCGCTTCGAGTGTTCTTTATACACCGTCGTCAAACTTTCAAGATCTTAAACTTGGCCAAGAGTTTGCAACCCTATCTTGATTGTACAAAATATTTACAATGTTATGCTGTGTTTATCTTCCATCGCTAGTATGCTAATGAGCTATTGTAATTTCAAACATTTATGGTTAAATATCAAAGGCCAAGGTTTTCGCCTTGTTGGTTAAACTGCGATCTGATTCAGTGTTATACATTAACTCGAAATAAATACCTCAGTTACTTGAGCAGGTTTGATATTTTAATAATCATGAATATACTTAGGATTTTATTGCCATGCTGAACATGTAATTAAAATATTGTTCAATAGAAAATTATCACTTAAAGACAAATATGTATTATGATTTTTTAAACGAAATATACATTTATTTTTTGTAGACATATAATATAATTTTTTTATTTTTTTTTTATTTTTGTTTAAATAAAAAAAAAATATATAATTGTAAATAAACATTTGTGGAAAGCGGTTTATATAAAATATTGTCTTTTGTCTTAGTTATAATTATAGATTATAGAATTGTCAAAAGCATGTGATCAATTAAATTGAAAAAACATTTGTTGCCAGTATAATAAAAGTAGTTAAAATGTAAACATTGAAACAGGCAGTTTATAAAGGCTTAACATAATAAATATTTATAGAAGATTTATTGGGCTATAGATACGGTACCTTTCACGAGAACTATGATTTATGATGCTGCACAACCTCTAGATTTAGTAGATATAGGTTTGCTTAAAACTCAGGTGTACTCAGGTGTGGTGGTATACCAAAAATTATTCGAAAATGATGAATTCGGAAGGCTCAAACCACTTATTTAATAATTTTTTTATTGATTATTTGTGTATATGTGAATATTTTTTGAAACCTGTGTGTCTTATGCAATCATGCTACTTACTGGCACTTTTATTGAAAATGTTTAAAAACGCTATAAACAATAAATGCTAGTAAGACTTTTATTTTATTTAATTGGATTTATTTGGGTTGCTAGATGCTAGTTACTATCAGGCTGAAACATTTTATGACTTTTTCCTATAAAACGTAGTAGTAATTAGTTCTTTTTTTTAATCTTATCATTGCCACAACAACATCTCAAACCAAATAAATGTTCAGTGAACAATTTTTATTCGACTATTTCGTTCATTTGCCGTTTGATATAGAAAATGAGTAATAATATCATTTTGGTCCCAGTCCATTCTGTCGAGCTTTATTTCCGTAGCGGAAATTTGTGGCCCACCCACCCATAGGTGGTTAAACACCATCATTTGCTTTAGATTAGCTTTGGAATGAATGTTCCAACACAACCGACTTTTGTGCTTCGTAAATAACGATTTAGTTTATTCCCGATGACAGCTAGTTTATTTTGATATACTTGTTGTATGTGTACTTTTGGTCTTATAATAATTCGAATTAAATTATCAGCAAGCGAGTCTGTAGTAAATGATACACTAATTTTAAATGTCTTTCAGAATAATATTCATAAGGTATAGTAGGTTTTAGAGAGGGCAAAAGATCAGGTAAAACATATAACAGAAAGTGATCAACATGATCACTGGTGGAGTTTGACGGCTTTTGTGAGTTGCCGATTTTTTAAATAGAGATAGATACACTCTTTACTAGAACCTCGAGTCGTATTGCATCGGGATCTTTTAAAGATCACTGTGGTTGACTGCCACGGGTCAAGATGGTGCGAATACTAGACACTGGGCAGGTTGCATTAATATTCGCGCGTGACGTGAAATTTTTACATAATACAAGTTTCAATTCAATTCAGACCTCATATATATCCTATTTAAACTAAACATGCTTACCTTATTTAATTAAGAACCAGAAACGCGATAATAAATTGGGTATAGGTAATTTAAAACCACCATATTTTTACGAGTGTACGAGTGTTCCGCCGTACCGAACAATAGAAAACATTTCGATTCGAAGGCTATAAAACAATCAATATCGATAAACTATTAACGGACTAATAAAACATACGTACGGGAGAGCCTATTGGCTACAAATAGCCGAGCAAATACGTTAAAAGGCCAAACTTGAATGATTAACTATGTTGTAATGGAATGTTCTTTCTAACAGGTTCATATATATGTTACACAAAGGATTTGGTATTGCTTTTAAGTAATACATTCATAGCTGTTATTCTTTCTTGTGATACATTTTCAAATGTAGTTTGGATAAATCGCTGCCAACGGATAAACCCGCCTTTTGTTATATGTATCTATATTTGTAAGTAGTTGCTGTGTGCTTTCAGTTTTTATGTGTAAAAAAAAGAGCGTGTTAAAAATAACTGAATAAAGATATATCATAGGACTAGCTGACCCGTGAACTCGAGAAATGGTATACAGATAAGAGGTAAATACTTGAATCGTTTCTTTTATAAATAACTAGCTGACCCGTGCCCACTTCGTTGGACATAATGTTAACAATCCTTTTTTATATAGCCTATGACACTTAGCAATAATGTGGCTTTCTATTGGTGAAATAATTTTTAAAATCGGTTCAGTAGATCTCGAGATTAGCCCTTACAATTTAACAAACACACAAACTTAATTTCTTTATGATATAAGTATAGCTTAAACTTAGCAAAGATAACAAAACTGTAAAATTGTCCGTCATTTGTAATATCTTTAAGAACTAAAAACCAAAGTGTTATGACAAATGATAGCACGCGCCACATGCTTTATAATACTATTACCATTCTACCAAGCGTTTCTCGGAAAATAGGTTAAGTGAATAAAATACTTAAGCTCTCGTCGAGACGTTTATCAAACATGCGCTATTGTATGAAAGTTAGCAGAATTTATATAACAAAATAAAATTGAAATCCATCTAAAATTGACGAAAATATCGGTGAACATACATAAAAAAATATTATACATACAGA
The DNA here is from genome assembly GCA_018238005.1 of Eurema mandarina. Lineage (NCBI taxonomy): Eukaryota > Metazoa > Arthropoda > Insecta > Lepidoptera > Pieridae > Eurema > Eurema mandarina. The sequence continues at coordinate 4,395 of DWAJ01002478.1, forward strand.
CGAATTGAGAACCTCCTCCTTTTTTGAAGTCGGTTAAAAATAATTACCATCAGACGTTTCTTATAACTTATTCATATTCTAAACTAAGAGAACAATTATAAAACTGGTGGCCCTATCACTTCAATGGACTAACCTCTCTCACGGAACCATATAATAGTAATCAATAATAATTTGCGACAAGCAACAAATTTTTAATTATATACATACCAAGTATTTTGCTTTGTTATGGTATATTTTGTTTCACTTCGTTAAAAGATAGCTTAGATTCAATACCAAACTAACCTTATAATTGTAGTTTCACGAAACCTTAATTAATGACAGTATCGTGATTTAGCACAAACCAAATTGCTCAAATATTAATATACTAGAACTTTCTTTTATCTGCGAGAATCGAACATTTTCGATTAAAGATTTCTCTTTGTTTAGTTACAGTATATTTTTACAGATTTTCAAAGAAAAATAAGGTATGCCTTTGGGAAGCTTATAGCTATAACAAACTAGGTACTATTACTATAGTATTAGGTACATAAAACAACTAAGAGGTTTTTTTTGAAATAAAAGGCTCATACATTTTAAATATTTTATTTCATCGTGATAATAAGTAGACATCGTAATAATGTAAATAATATTATTACAGGTATTTTCGAATTTAGTCAATTATTTTACAATAGCTATGAGCATTATAAGTATGTACACTAATTATATTTTATTTAAGTAGGAAATTAACACATGATCTATAATGTAAAAGCTACGTAATATTACACTCTTTTATTAAAATCTACAGAAATATGTAAGACAGATATACTTACTACAAATTATATATAAAAATCAATATATCATTTATACCAATCCAGCCAAAATTCAAAATAATTCGCACAGAAAATAATTAATTAATAATACGGAGATAGTAATGTTAAGATTGGCACAAGTTAACATGTACTACAAGAAATCTTATTGTATGAACAATATTTAATTAATTAAAATTGGTGCAAACTTATGCAAAATCAAATATATCATGTGAAAAAATGAGATATGTACTATTTAGCTGTGCTTTATGGCTTCACCTGCATATAATTCGAATACGTTAATAGAAATGTTCTGATATTTGCACTAAATAAGAGTCTAAAGATTCCACTCTATATCCTCAAAAATACAAATTAAAAACATTATAAAATCAATACATACAAACAGAAACGTAGCAAACGGTGTCATCTCAGCTAATGCTATCCTGAGTGTGAACTCTCGGGCGCTCATAGCGCTGGTTTTCAGATGCCGCCCGTATATACACAGCACTATTAGTAACCTCTCTCCTTGTCGCTAAATGATTTTGGATATAGGGCCATCGAAAAAAAACGATGATTTGCAAAGTCATAAGAAGCAATGCTATATAAAAAAATACACTTCAGAACACTACTACAATATGACGTTTTTACTCCTATGAATTCGTGACGTAAATAAATGCATAATAATCCTTCCAACTAAAATTTATAGAGAGCACTTCATATATTTTATTATATCCTACTGCTAGTAATTTTATGTCTACAATTAGTTATTTGCTATATTTTATTCACACTAAAAATCTATCTCGCCTCAATTTTCTGAACTATTCACACGATTATTTTGAAGGCAAATAATACATAATTTGTTTCAACTACAAGACTGAACAGACGTATTTTAATAAAACAAAATTTAAATTTTGTAAAGTATTTGAAACAGAGGAAGTATTGAAGTAATGTGCACATCCACGAATTCCTAAATTCGTAGCATATCTAAAAATAGTGGAGGGAATAATAAGTCTTAAATTTAAAAAGTGGTACCTATTGATAATATATCAGGTAAATTTCGTTCCATTTTGGTTCAACGCTTACCGTAACTACCCAATCCTCTGGTCCCTAAACACCAGTACCGTTTCATTGATCAGAAATATTATAAATTATTCTACTATTAAAAGTACAAGTATAATTAGAGCCTTAGTCACACGAAGAATGTATCTACAAGACTTTAATTGACTTTATAATTATTTATTCCGATTGGAAATTTAGGCTTCGTGATAGTTATTTAATGGATTATTTTGATATCTTAATTGTTCTTTACCTTAACTCTTCGTCGTCTTACGATCTAAAACACCATGTGTGCAGATAATACATAATACATTGGACCAAAGTTCAACCTTCAAATCATCAATCCTATTCTAATAAGGTATAACATTATGTCGATATATGAAGACCTTAAACGCGTACGATATAACCTCGAATTACATCTAACTTACGAAAATACTATAAATGAAATGCAGTTACATTTACATACTACGCAGAAAATGATAGTCACATTAAAATATCAGTACATATCAAATTTACAGATATAATTTAAGTGGCACTATATCCGAATAATTTAATGAATGAATTGTGCAATACTTAGACTATTGAAATGTGATGATAGATTTAATTATATCTTACCCACTATGGATAGTAAAATACAGATATATGTAAAACACACTGACTATGGTCCCTTAAAAAGACACATTTTAGTCCACGAGCGTAAAGTTCGTTACAGAAGTGATATTGTATAGACACTGCAAAAAATAGTTCGTGATATAGATCGTCCTATTCGAAGGGAACAGGGCTTTGTGCAGGACTGGGCCAGGTCGGCCGGATGTTTCCCAGCACATATTTGAGCTGGAAACTAGTGTGGAAATGCTACAGGTACTCATCTATCTGGTCGTAGTCTTCGTCCGGCGGGGACGGGCCCGATACTGATAGGATCGGGAGACCGAAATGCCTGACGGTTTCTACGCTACCGCTGTCATCTGACTTGGCTTCTTCGCTAATTGTTTCCTCTCTCGGCGCCTTGGCCTTACATAGCCTTTCTGATGAGTCACTCATGCTTGTTAATGGAATATTGTCGGCAGACCTGAGGAGATTAATAGTAACTAACATCTATCAAAATTAAACAAACATGAAAAAACTGAATCACACTAACGAAGTGAAATTACTTGACACTAGTATTCTATGGTAAATGTACCATCGTTGCTGCTATTTAGCCTACACTTTCCTTATTAAAACTGACAAGAACTCCATTTAGTCAATAAGCGTGCGAAACACAAAAAGTGATATTAGAAGAAAAGATACATATATATATATATATATATTTGACTTAAAGTACCTAAATGAAATAAGGTACAAGCCGTACCTGGCTTTCCTGCACAACTTGGACTGCGAGCCGTGGCGGCGCAGGAACTCGGCCGGGTCGAAGGCGCCGAAGCCGCTGGGCTCCGCCGAGAAGAAGATGGCCGAGTTGACGCGCGGCCGGCTGCAGCGCGCCAGCAGCCGCTCCTCGCACTCCAGGCTCTGCGTGTGAGTGTGCGACCAGCGCATGTGCTTCGGAATACAATTTTTACAATTTAGAATGGATGACTTTCATTTCTCGACGATAAGGGGTTTGGCGGGTCCATGGACTACCGGATTGGTTTTTAGGAGGAAACCATTTTTTGCTAGTCCGATAAAACCGCCCTCTTCTCCCCCGAAGACTAAAGAGAAGAAGACGTTTCGGTTACAGGTTTTTCATCTGGAAAATGGCTAATACGTTTAATGCCAATACCGTTGCGGTGACGATATCTAAATAATCTCATGGGGCACTGCTAGTGAATAAAAGAAAAATAGAAATAAAGCCCGATGTGGATCACATTTGTTGTACACATGATTAAATTTAAAGCTGAGGAGCGATTGACTTATAATAACATGGATCTATGGACACAACTCGCCCCGAAATTGGAGGCAAGTACTATACGTGAAGTCATTCAGTGAGTCAACATGTTTCCCAGAAAGCAAGTATTCGGGTCATATGATTAAGCCTGGGTCGAAAGTATTATCACTCGAGTCACCCGTCAATACTTATTCGAGACGCTTTTCATATTCAAGGAAAAGCGTGTAGTTTTATTTTAAAACCAATGCATTTGTGTGAGACGAATGATTGCAATCAAACCAAAATCAATAATAAACCATAACATATTTTTTATTACTTTTTTTACATAGAATATAGTACACAAACAAATTATAAGTATAAAGAATATGGTAATTATTTAAAGCTCTCGTACGTGAACATTACAAATATAATATTGTGTCAGTGCGGCTGTCTTATTGCGCCATAACCAAGACCAGTGACTTCAGATCCAGTGTAAAACAGTGCACATCGATATATAACTATAACAGTATAGAAACGTTGTTCAAATTTAAAACAATATCAAAGTTATAATGAACAACCAACAAGATATTCCCAAAAAGGCAATGTTGCTTAATTTTATTAGCGAGTTAGTAAAACGAATAAGCTCTGCTACGGGAAACAGTTTTGTGAGTTTATCATATTTTAGCGGGGTATGATTGCTTCCACAGTATGGCCTTAAAAGTCGCATAATACGAATTTAATAATAATATTTCGTTTCGAATATTTTTGCGATATTTTGGAACATTTATAGTAATTACAAAATAGAATTTACTTTGTTTTTTTAACAATACGTAGAGGCCTTTTAAAAGCAATTTTTGAACAGAAATTTTCATTGAATTACTAGAAGATCGTTTCAACGTGAAGTTTAAATTGAAATAATTACAACCGCCGACAGATGTTAAAGGTCCGTATTATCACACGATACTTATGAATAAATTACGACTACATTTGGCTTTTACGCACTTGTATTAGACATACCTACTACCAAGCCAAATTATATCAAAACAATCTAGGAGTACACATATAATGTTAGTAAGTTCTAAGTAATGTATTTAGTTATTTCGTCATAGTATGATTGAAATTGATATGACTTTATCTGATAGTAATAGTTTTCTATGAATCATAAGTTTTACGCGGAAATCAACCTATACATTAAAAACAGACAACGTTAATGAAAAGAACTTTTGCAAGGAATATTTTACACAATAAAACGACCCTTATTATATTATATTACATATTCCATGAATTCCCGTATAATTGAGTAATAACACGTGTTTCATAGTAAAACATAATTTCTAGTTTGTAAGGAAAAGATATATAATTTTGTAAATGTCAATCACAGTTCAAAACGTATAGTAAGATTAACATGAGTGTGAATGTCAGGCCTTGAACAATGCTATTAGCCAAATAGGCTAGGTATTCGAGCCCCAGAACATTAAATTCCCATATAATCCACTAACAGCTGTCTACAAATTACGATATGACGTAATATCAGTGTTTTCATATTTTCATGGCACTATATGAAATACGCTGATGTATTAAAAATAAGTAATTAAAATTTATTTTATAGATAACCGAGCTTTTGTATGGAATTAAAATATGGTTTGTTAAATGTTTAAGATATAAAAAAATTGCAAAGCTTATTTGAATTTATCGACAAATTATACCTACTTCTCACTGTGAGTTCAATACTAAACTCGCCATACGGTAATTCTACGCATTCGTTTTTAAATAAATTAATTGTTTACCTCATAATACATACGATAATTACGTGCAGTGCAATTACAAAACCTAGCGAATGTTTCTTCAAGAGTCTCAAAAAGAGAAAAAATGGTAAAATATTTACCTAAACAACAATTTGGCTAGAAAAGTTTGATTAATATCAAATTGCGTTTAATCATTATAAAAACTTGAAAATGGTAAGTAAGGAAAGTCTTGCATGTAAATTGAATTTATGACGACAAAAGCATGATACATAGCGCTAAATGCATTTTCCACTTAACGCTAACTGCGATGCATAATTGCATTTTACACGCCACACTTTATCGACACACTTTTTAAGTTGGCATTTAATTTTAAATTGACGGAATTATGCAGAAATTATGGATAATGAGGCAACTCATACAGCCTGTAGTACACGTTCTAAATAATTACCCTTACGTAATATCGAACTCGGATATTTTATTAGGAACAAATGAACAGATCTTCTACTCGTGGTGTTAACTTTTACAAAACATTTTCAGACGATTTACGACGATAATTTCAAAGACCGAATCGAAGAATGAATAATGACGTAATTCTCAATATTTGCCTGGTGTTATATAATAGAATACATAATATAAAAGTGATATCGTATTTTAAACGTGCGAAATTCGGAGTGCGACAAACTTCCATTCGGGGTGCGTATCATAATAGTTCCAAACTCGGAAAGGTGCGTGACGAGAAACACGCGAACAGTGTGGCAGAGAACTTTGGTCCGTGAGCCCCGTGCATATCAGCGTGCGTGTAGCGAATGAACACTGTCACACCGCACACATCACTACTGATCGCTCGATTCGGTTACCATAAAGCATGATGACGAAGGACTAAGACACATTTTACTATTTTTTTTTGTATAATATGAAGAGGGGAGACGAGCTAGACGCCCTCCTGATGGTAAGAGTAACGCCAGCCCATATCCAATGCAGTGCTACCCGGAAATTTACTAGAACTGTGGCTATTATTACCTAAGACGAAGACTCACTAGTTGTTTTTTGTTTTTAATTTTGAATTAAATTACTTCGTTCTTATAAGTTGCCAGTACGGTGCGCAGCCGTGTTGCGGTCCTACTAACATTTTCACTAGAAGAATATGAATAGGGAATTTACGAGGGGATGTATGTCAGCGATACAGTAACCGAATGTGGCAGTAGTGATGTGTGGGCGCTTACTTGGTGGTCGCAGCCGGCGCACCGGCAGCGGCACAGCGCGCACGCCCGCCCGGCGCGGGCGGGGCTGCGCTAGCTGCCCGCGTTAGCGTCGTCGGGCGCCGCGTGCAGCAGGGCAAACTGACACCCACAGTCGCGCGCGCTCCGCCGCGGGTATTGGAAGCAACGGTCCAGGAGACAGCACACGTCCTGCGCACCACACTGCTTGAGCGATTTAGAGAACCAATTCGGAAGTGAACCGCCGCTCTTTACTGCGGCTGAAGACAGGGTCGATGATTCATAGTTTATGCATGACGTGGAAAATGAAAATGTGTCGTACCTACCCACAATCTACATGTATTTTTATTCATTTATAAATTCCTACGGAATCAGGTTCTATAGAAACAACCTCGGTTTAAATGTAGGTATATAGTAGTATTATTCAGTAACATCAAAAGATGCACAGCTTTCGCAATTATATCAATAATAACGGATACTAACAGTTATATAAAGCAATATGTTCATGATTTCGGTAAAGCCTTGATTGAAAATGTACAATACCAATGAATACGTGATGTTAAACAATAGATTACACTGATAATGAATGAATGGCGTGCTATGATGCACATACGACGTAGCTACATTTTATTAATTTACTACGTAATAAAGGAAGTGTATTTTAATATTTTCTAGCTAACTTGGCCGCTCCTTTTAGAAGTAACCTTTCATAACCTATAATTAGAGAACTGATCTAAAAGTATTTTGCCCTTATTATAAGTTAATAAATAAATAAAAACATTTTCTTATACTACGTAATAAGTTTAAAGCGTAATTTTTTAATTTTTAAATTCTTAAGCAACTGTATTTGATATTCCTTTAATAAAATATATTCTAATAACATTTTTTCGTTTAACATAAAAGCTATACCTACATTATATTTCAAATCATGCTTTAAAATAAGGTTTATCAAATTACATTTTATATCTGAAATAAAAAATTGGCGTCGAACGTAAATCCCTAGGGTTCGCTAGGATCCGACTGAATCAGATTTATAGGTTCTTTAAACCTCTCATGACATATGAGACAGTTGTAACACTATCGCCCTTTGGATAGATATAGTATGTTGTATATAGATTGGTGATTTAAAGCCACTGTTGGGGTTTTGTTTTTTAATTTTACGTCAATAGACACGTTTTGTTTTATTATTATAAGCTTAATTAATAAAAATTTGGTAAATGTTGAATTAGCATTTTAGAACATCGTTTTGTAGAAACTTCATATTTACGATAGATTTATTTTGTTATAGATTTCAAATAAATTCCTTAAAAAAAGGCGAACGCCTTTACGGGTGACGCATATTGGCTAACACCACGACACGTTATTCTTCTAATATTACCTTATACTTAATACTTTTAGTAGTTTGATGTAGCTAAAGATACACTTCTTTAATAAGGATTTGAAATAGGCAGCCAAAATAAACTAACACTACGAAACATTTAGGAATCCTAAATAATTACCTTATCTACATAAGAGTAGATATAAAAGTACAGTAGATAAATTGTAATACAATTTTCTTAACGCCAAGAGCACTGCGTACATATAGTTTGCTTATATACCTATACATAACACGTAAATCCTCTTATCCCAATAGTAAACTGGATCCCGTAATGACGTTATAGAACACAAACCGCAAGCCTACGTCAGTCTTAATCAATAGAAGGACAGTAGACGATGTTTGATTTGATATATTGTTCAATATTACATAGAATGAATATAGGTACCTACTAGTAATTAGACACCACGCGCGATTGATATAAAAGTTCAATGTATGGCAGGAGTTATGATGTAGTTTCCTTTTACCAGAATATGAAAAGGAAGAAAAATGATTTAAGAAGTATATGGATGTTGTGTTTGTATGAAATATATTGTATAGGAGCGCCTAAACTGTCGATCTGATTCAAATAAGTGATTAAAAAAAATAGTAATAATCTCGCCAGAGATACATAGAATGGATATAATTGCTGAATAACTTTTAAAATATCGAAGAGCGGGTTTCTAGGGATAAAAGTCACAACATTAGCTCACAAAATAAAAAATACCAATTTATCCATAAACTTATTAACGATAAAATTAATTCTCAGACTTTAGTCTCCTGACTACATTTTGTATGAGCTAAAAGCATTTGATTCGCCTGTTACTTGTTCAAGGGATGTCGATAATAATCTCGACAGTCAAGGACTGGAACATAATGAAGTTAGCTTGACATAATCAGAACCACTATTGGATTGGGCCTTGCCTTAATTGACATGAAAAGATTGCACAGACGCTGCAAATTCTATTTTTTTTACCCTGTTATCTAATATATAAGCCAATGTATTATATATATAATTATTTGTAAAATGAATTAATAATGTTCATAGGCGTAAGATTATAATATGTCTGTGTTTGTCTATGAGTGTTTGTGTTGTAATAATCTTGTTTGTTGTTTTATAATTTCTTTAGCTATTGAAAATTTATTTGTACATCTAACGTAGCAGCGAAAGTAGCTTGGCAACAGGGCTAGCTATCTGTACTAATATTATTAGGAAATATTATATAGGTAATGTTTCTGAGATTGTGCGATGTGCTTTTTCAATCTGAATGTTGTAAATCAAATTTATTACATAACATGAAATTATTAATCGGGGAATGAAAAAAAATAATGAAATTTAACATACATATGAAATCGCGAAACATACAGAGTATTAGGTACCTATACTAATATTGAACACACCATTTATTATAATAACTTTATTATTGAAACAGGATCCCACTTATTATAATGTAAGCTTAGGGGATGATTAATGATGTTACGATGATTTTAATAACCTTAAAATAAGCGTTTAATGGTTTTTAGCAAAATGGTCTAGGACACGCAGGTGGAAGGAAATAACGATAAATGTATCAGAAAACCATCATTGTTATTAATCACCATTTTTAACTATAAAATATTAATATTGTACTATTAAATCTTCTTTGATGCTTACAGCAATTATGATTGCTTGGAAGAAATAACGTTTTAAGAAGAATTTAGGTAATTTGGTTTTTTTGTGTATTCCTCTTTTAACGCCTTAAAATTAATCCTATTATATAAATGAAAGAAGACCTTTCACTATTTGAAAAAATTAAAATATGATACCTTTCAAAACGTTCTAGATTTTTTTCTGTAAGTCAGCATAAAAATAAAGGATAAGGTGTATTAGTGTAGCAAAAAAGAGATAAACTGTAATACGAAGGGTTGAAAGAAGTTTTTAGGTCAATTGCTTGAACGCTTGATTACCTAATCGAGTCCGTTAGAAAAACTTATAAAACTAATACGTGTGTATTTTTTGCTGAAGCTAAGATACAGTGGATAAGAGAAATATATTTTTAAAGAGGCTCGATTTTGTTAACGTAGTCTGAAAATTTTATTGGATAGAATTCATTGGTTAGAGGAGTTTCTTAAATTGTTTGTGTGTACGACCGTATTTTATTATTAACTAGCTGACCCGTGACCACATCGCTGGGCATAATGTTAACAATCGTTTTTTAAACAGCCTATGATATTCAGCAATAATGTGGCTTTCTATTGGTGAAAATATTTTAAAATCGTTTCACTAGATCCCGAGATTACGCCTTACAATTTAACAAACACACAAACTTTACTTTATATATTAGTACAGACTAATTACGCCGCATTTTTGTATGTATTATACACATAAAACTTTCTCTTAGATTCAAGAGGAAGTATTTTGTGTATAGAGTGATTACTCTAACTGTTCAAAAAAGCATGAAAATAGATAAGATGAAAGGTTGCGCAGGTTTAAAGATTTAAGCGTTAAGCGATTTAAGCGATAAAGATTTATAATACTATGTGACGATTACAGCCAATAACCCACTTAGAGCTAATGCATTATTATTGAACAAATATAGAACAGAACAAATATTAATAAATAAAAATAAATATTCACCTTAAATATTTCCATTCAATTATTTAATTTTATAGCTACAGAAGTCACTACATACCAACAGTAGATTTATCGTATGGTCTATAAATATTATACTTTGACGTCACCAAATCTGTTCAACATGTTGAGAGCTTGTAAAGCGCTGAATTAATTTGCAGATAAACTTTATTATTGACACGTGTTTGACAACATAGCATATGACGTCATGTCTTAAGTGATTGTTTCGGTTTTTTAGGCAAGAAAATTATAACTATAGCTATTTAAATATAATATCATAATACCTATACTTTATTTCAACCGTACCGAATTATAACATGCTCATTCTTTACTGCTTTTGAATATTAGTACAAGGTTTGAAGATATAATAAAAAAAAATAAAACGTAAATAAGCGAGTTCAGTTTTTACGCGGATGAAACTGAACCGTCATAAAAAAAACAAACTCACAGGTAGCTATAATATAATACTATAAATATATATATACGTTCTGAAAGTTTAGTAAGAAACATAACACTTTATAAAAACATCTGTTTAATATTACTTATCTACTAGACATGTACTTAATACTTATACAAAAGAAGCTTCCAATTTTGGTTATAACTTTTATCTAACATTACACAAAGGATAATCTCTACTCCATACGAACATAACAATTTGCCCTCACGTGAATATGGCCATAATAAAACATTCCGAGACATGTTTAGGTGAAATCCTTTGGAAAATTTACGGAGTCCGGCAAAAATTACGATACCATAAAACCTTTACTAATGGGCGTTAGGAACGCACTTTCAGGTGGTAAAAAATCGTATCACAGGCGAATAATTCTTGTATAACATTTATAAACGTGCTCACTAGCGAGCTTGTTATACCTTACACGACGTGTAGTCAAAATAATTTGTATCATTAAATACTAGCGACCTGCCTCGACTTCGCTCGCATTCCTTTTGAATTGCTCTATCGTAGAAAAACTGCATGAAAATCGGTTGAGGAGTTTTAAAGATCTAAGCACACATAGGGGTATAGGGACAGAGAAAGCATCTATTTCAATAATAATAACAATAATAAAAATTCTTTATTGTCAAATGAAATACACCTTAAAACTAGGGATAAAAAATTACAGCAAAAAGTGTTTTGAAAATTGGCGGCCTTATCGCTATTAATGATTTCTTACAGGCAAATTTATTTTATAGTATGTAGTGATTATCCCCAATTATGTTATTGTATAACGTGATTATACTAATCCCAATCTATTTTGAATCGTTAGTCTATTCGAAGAAATACCGATCAAGTTCAATTTATACTAATATTACAAATGCGAAGTATCTCTTTCTGTCTGTTTGTCTCGCTTTCACGCAACAACAACTGAATTGGTTATAATGAAATTTGGTAAACAGGTAATCTACAGCCTGACAAAGGACATAGGCTACTTTTTAACTGGAAAACGGTTGGAAGAGGTATGACCCCCATGGTCAAAGTTAAATTTAAGTAATAATTTATTTATTATCAATCTCAGTTAGTGCTTGTTATTAAAATGGCGTTTGTATCTCTCTACTCAGGACCCAAACGAATCATTCTACATAACTTTTCACACAAAAATGATCGCGATAACATGATGACATTAAGATAAATCGCACAGTGGCCGCATCGTATCCAATCAAAGCTTTTCACTGCGAGCGAAATTGGTCCAATTTCGTTTCTAGTATCGTGACCATTGACATCGAGGGATGGATGAAACGAGCGGATTTCACAAACGCAGCTATGTTTAACCTTATCATGTCAAACAAAATAGTAAATGTTCAACTTTTAAAATAATATTGAAATTCAAAATAAAAATAAGGTTTATTTACGACTAATATATCTATTACTAGTTACTAGTAATATATAAAGCTGAAGAGTTTGTTTGTTTGTATGTTTGTTTGTTTGTTTGAACGCGCTAAACTCAGGAACTACTGGTTTGAATTGAAAAATTATTTTTTTATTGAATAGACAGTTTATCGAGGAAGGCTTTAGGCTACATAACATCACGCTGCGACTAATAGGAGCGGAGATATAATGGAAAATGTGGAAAAACGGGGAAAGTTATTCATCTTTGAGGGCTTCCTTAGCGTGCGCTGCGAAAACGGTACAAGATACAAAAATAATATGTATGAAAGAATTATTCCTCTTTAAATGATCTAAAAAAAATTCCACGACAGTATATGTCTATCTTCTAAGATTGACTCACTATAACATAATAATAGAAATATATCCGTCGGGGACGAAGTCGCGAGCAACAGCTAGTTTAGAATATTCTTCAGTAGCGATATATATATTAATTCAAATTTAAGAATACACGTTAAAATATTAGTATTTTATTTTGTTTCTTCACACGTTGACACTTTGGAAACTTTAAAAAATAAACACTTTAAAG
>DWAJ01002479.1:0-17411 GCA_018238005.1 Eurema mandarina
GTGAAGTCGGCCATGGGTGGCAGCGTGTCCGACTGCGCCAGACTCTCGCACAATAGAGTTAGATGGCAGGAGATTGTGCGAAAAGCTGCGACCACTTCCACCACCAGCTAAACCGGTGATGGCTAAACAATGTGACCACGACCACTCTGACAAGAGCGAAATGATCGAGAAGAAGAACTATTGCTAATTTCATAGAAAAACTACAGAGCATCCAACCTAATGAAACCTACTTTAGGTTGTATGCGCTTAATACATTTCACACAATTTCACAATCCATACTTCCATACTAATATTATAAATGCGAAAGTAACTGTGTCTGTCTGTCTGTCTTTACATCACGCTAGAACTACTAAACCGATTAGAACCGATGGTACACAGATGGTCTAGATCCCGGGGAAGGACATAGGCTTACTTTTTAACGGGTCAAAGTTTATATGAAAGTCCACGCGAACGCGACTCCGTTAGGGGCAACAGCTAGTTTTCTGTAATTGTCAAAATTTATAATATAAAAATGAAAAGCCAAATATGTTGCTAAGTAGATAACTCAATACAAACTGAACCGATTGTGAAAATTCTTTTCTTTGAATTTTCTTTACAGCGAGAGGATGCTTTTAAACAGATAAAAAGTAGCAGTAGACAGGTACAGCATCTGTATCGCATCTGCTAGGACATAACAAACTATTTAACTGAATCTAAATAATTGTATATTCGTATCGAATAAAGCTTAGGTATATAACTTAAAAGTTAAATAACAGATAAATTATTTAATTGCTTCATAGCTTTGTGCATTCGCCTCAGACTTAAACAGAAGAATGACAACAGTACATTCCATTATTTATTATTTTAATATTATTTCTACAGGATCGTTTTAACGGAGGTAAAGCCGCGAGAAACGGCTTGTTAATTATAAGACCCATAAACGAAACCGCACCCAGAAACATAAATGATTTCCTTCTATAGATAAGAAAAATTACAAACATTATAAAAGAACTAGTAATTATAATAAATTGATTTTTACTATAAAAAGAATCGACAATTCTCGAAGCTCAAGGGTCAATCTAAGCCCTAAGCTGTCTGAGCCCTTTATAAATCAATCTGAACATTATGCATGACATTTATATTACTGTGATTATAACCGATAACTACACTTAATTGCATTCGGAGTGACAGGTTGTTTAGATACATATATTACGACTAGTTTCGCCTCGTGGTTTTGCTCCTGGATGATCTAAGACGTGCTTTAGCTTAATTTTTAAAATCTTTTATTTAGATTGACCTTAGGCCCCATTTGGCTAAGAATAGCAGAAGTCAGAAAGCAGTGGAAAGAGTTGCAGGAGGCACACCGAAATAAGGGACATTTTGTAACAATTTGTAAATTCAGTGCAACGTACGAATGTAAATATTTAACACGTTAAGTTAAGTTCACATGTTGTTTATTCGGAAATAAAAGGCTTAATTATTATTATTTTTAAACTTTTAATCTATGTAAGAATGTTTGTATGGAATCTTGCAACCCGATTTTGAAACAAATACTCTCAACCGATTAAGCTGAAGTTTCTTGATTGTTAGGAGACTATTGCAGGCTTTCATTGAAGGGAAATCCTGTTACTATTTTACTTTGGGGGAGATGGATCTGTTATGCTGGACTCGCATGTAGCACTACCAACTAAAGCCGAAAGTTAAGGTATATCGCTACTTTCCTTGTTGACTGAGGGTAGAATATTACACTTAAATTAATTTCGAGATTAGAATAGCTTTAACCTGTGGATATATCAATTATTTATTAGTCTCATTAATTAGGCCTTATTACCCTTTCTTTAATCATCTTAATAATCGTTGAAAAACTAGGTTTACCAATTATTATTTTTTTCTTCTCCTTATTGTATACTTATTGTATAACACTAGTTTAGTTAACTAGTATATAATTGCAAGCGAAGTGACAGGCTTGCATATATTATGTTAATACGATAATTATGTTGCATTGTTGCTATAAGAATACTACAGCGCCGTACATTATATTGTCAACAGAACTTTATATAGTCGACTTGTCAACAGAGTCGGACAGAATTATTATTAACAATATTATTTATATTGGATATTATGTATATTTTAAGTTCTAACTTGTCTATCTTTATAATATTTTTAGATACATAAAAATGAAGGTGTATACAATGTTTTGATACGAGTTTTTTGTCATAGTATTATAAAACAAAACTTAACTATCAGTTTCGAAAGTAGTTTCTAGAAATTCTAGAAATGAAAGGGAAGAAACGCTGAAGCTTGCTCATTTAAAATAAAAGGTATCTACAAATAGTTATTAATAATTAATCAGTCTTTTTAGGCACGCTCCCAGTATTAGACTATCTCTCTAATTAATTAAATTTAATAAAGTTAAATCCATTGTGCTTTACAAGTTTAATGTTTAAAAATTATAAATATTTTTCAAATATTTAAATGCATTTATCGCTCAGTATAAACGCTAATTTATCTTCCACTTAAATTCAAACAACATTTTCAATAACGTTTTTTATACAATTAGGTAAATAGCTGTGAGAATTGTTTTAACGACCATAAAAAAAATATAAATAAAAGTCAAGAAATGACCACAATCACCTCGTTTAAATAATTACAAGCATAATCAATTTGTCCTTAGGGTTTTGTATTGCTATGTGAAAAAAACATAATTACCCTCCAAACAAAGGATAAAAACAATGAAACATGCAACTTTTATCGATTCTTTTAGGGCTCTTGAAATGTTATAAATATAGAGTTATATTTTATATTTAACCTAGCTTTTACCCTCGACTTCTATACTAAATTATATAAGTCACTAATTTTAAAATTACCGATGTTTATTTTGGAGGTATCATGATGAATATGAGTACACAATTTATTTTACTTATAAATAAGACTTAGATAAATTATTAACAATTGAATCATTTTAAACACCAATTCTATTGTTAATTTTAAGTTCGAATACAGATTTAAATTCAAACTAAAACAGTTTTAGTGAGGTTTTAATAGATCTTGAAATTTTGAGACGATTTTGTTAAAATTATTTCATTATTAGAAATACAAATTATTTGCTATTATGCCATCATAGGCAATATAAATCCGAAAAACAGCGAAAAATCACTGTTTGATATATTTTTGTAATATGCCGCAAATATGCAAACATATGGGAGCGAAGCCGTGGCCTGTCGCTAGTCTATTATATAATACACACAAAATGTGTTGGTTAGCGCATAACTCGATAATAGATGAAAATTTAGTTAATTCCTTTTTTAGAACAATCCTGGATGTTCGAGGATGGTTCTTAATACCTAAGCATTCTAAGGTTTCAAGTAGGATTAGTACAGCGTAAAAAGTCGCGTAAAAAGTAGGGTCGGCTAGTCTACTTTCCATACATTATATAAAAGGAGAAACTGACTGACTGACTGATTTTCAAGATCTATTAAAACCTCATTAACACCGTTTTAGTTTCAATATAAATTTGTATTCGAACTTAAAATTATCAATAGAGTTAGTGATTAAAATTATTCAACTGTTTATAATTTCTCTAAGCTAAACGTCTTATTTATAAGTAAAATAAATGATTCTGCTTACTCCGAGTAACAAGAAATCTAAGTTTAGGCCAAGGTGTCGTGGTCAGCACTCGATAGTACCTAGGTCAAGTTGAATCTACGTTTTTATAGTTTATCATTGATGTCTCCTTTTGTAAATACTTTGAACTTTGCCTGGTTTACATAAATTATAGATCCTATTAATTGATTCATTATAAATTCTTGTATTTTAAAAGACGTAGGAAACACTTTTTAACGACGGAAAAGATTTTGGTGAATGCTTTCGATTTGCTAAATTATTTAGACAAAATTCAATACCTATATAGATCTTATTAATTTATAAAAGGTTTATTTGTTAAATCTGCAATTAAAATACAATCGTTACATTTATAAAAGGTAACGATTGCATTTCAAAACAGATAATGATGGGAACTTTTAAAAGTACGAAACATTTTTGGTTAATCAGTAAATTATAAAGACAATTTTGAGTTATATTTATTGAATACACTTATATAGATTTACTTAATAATTACAAATTAGTATAAATTGTAAAATATACCGTCGATATTGATATTAGTAATAAGTACCTAATACACACTTAATAGCACTTTTAGGATTTCTTCACTGAAATGAATAAGACTGATAAATGTATTAAATTTATCCATACTAATATCATAAATGCGAAAGTTTTTAAGGATGTTTTGTTATTGATTGTTAACTTTCAAGCAAAAAAAGGGTTTGAATCTTTAAAACAAGCTAATATCTGAACTTCTAACGTACCTACTAGTCTTACCCAATACTGCTTAAAAAATAATAAAAACCTCGGTATTATATATTAATTAAACATAAACAGTCTACACAAGTCTATAAAAACTTTACAATGAGCTAATTAAATCGAATTAACCGAGCTATATTATGTCATAGTAATTACTTTAAGTTATTGCCTGTTTATTGTGTTATTTTTATATATAAATAGCCCGTTTTATTGACCTATCAACCCGGAAATATTGTGATAATGCAATAAATGTGAACAATAACAAAGATTGCGTACAATTACATTACAACGCGAAACCAACTAGCCATCGAGTTGATAATGGGTTGATATAATCACAACTAAATCTTCCGGGTGGACAAAACTGCTGTCAAGGATTGAATATTTAAAGGTCTTTTTTGTGATTTTATCCGCGAGCTGTTAGTTTTGTTTTGGCTTATTATACGAGTGATCCTTTAAATTTAAAATTAACTAGCATGCAACCGTTACCGATTAAAGTAAAAAATAATTTTTGTAGGGAAAATTTTCTACGTAAGATTAATTAAACTAAAATATATGTATACATTTGACTGGCAACATATTATCGTAACAGCTCTTACGAGTGCTTTATTGACCGAGTTGGTAACTTACGACAAGTCATAGGTTACCGAGCTTTTTCAAAGCTCTAGATTTTTAGAAATATAACATTGAAAATGGATAAATTAATTACGTATTATAAACTTAAAATATATTTCTTTCAGACGTGAAGCGCATTTATTACGTATAACAAACTTAAAATATGTTTGTTCAAGACGTGTAGCGCATTAATTACATTATATAAACTTAAGATATGTTTGTTCGAGACAAGTTACGTATTTATTACGTATTATAGATTTAAAATGTAATTGTTCCAGATGTATAGCGCATTAATTACGTATAACAAACATAAAATATATTTGGTCTAGACGTGTAACGCTTCAATTACGTTTTATAAACTTAAAATATGTATGATCCAGAAGTGTAGCGCTTTTATTACGTATAACAAACATAAAATATGTATGTTCTAGAAATGTAGCGTTTTGATTACATTTTATGAACTCAAGTTATGTTTGTTCCAGGCGTATAGCGCGGGAGGTGGGTGCCGGTGCCTTGCGCATGGACACGACGTCCGCGTTCTCGGCGGCCGCGGCCGAGCGCCTCCGCTACAAGTCGGTGTACTCCGTACTGTACGAGCACATCCCGTACGCGCCGCACCCAGACCCGCCGCATCTTGAAGCTAGGGTCTATATCAAGGAGTTGTAATGTAAGTTCTTTGTAAAATCGCAAAAATTTTTTTCAGCGCCCCGGTTGCTATACTCTGACTCTTTACTGTTAAGATTATGCTAAGTGATATGCATATCATCAGGTGGTTCGTCTGCTCTCCGTCTTTTCAAAAAAACGCATGGATAATTGCAAGCTAAGAACGTAGTTCAATCGAAGGAGTTAAAAGAACCTTTGCTATTTTATCTAGATAGAGAAATTAAGTGATTTAGAGCATAAGGGAAATTATAACTTACGGTATTAAATTTATAATCTAGCACCTTTTTATAGTAGAGTAATTTTCATGACCTACCTATGCGTTCAGGACAAGAAACATGGTCTATATCTTGTTTTAACCGATAAAAACCTTTGTGTTTCTCTTACTTCGCTGAGTTGAAATCACGAGCACCTGCGCAGACTATTCGTCGAACAACCTAGCACCATACAAATTACAAGTCTTTTAAATTATCTTAGATTTAATATAAATATTACAACGTCGCCTGTTGGTTACAGTTTGTGTGATTTTTACCTTTTTTCGTCTTTACAAATATTTAATTAATACAAAATGTACCTTTTGTTACAGGTACCTGAATGTCTATGAAAAATACTTATAGCTTAAATTTAGTATTATATTTGTAATCTTCAACTTTAGATCTACATAACTGTATATAAACATAATTTAGTAGCATTAAGTTCAACTATAAAAAGTAGTTAAAGTGTTGCTTAGCAAAATTTAACAAAAATCGTGATAAAATTACGTTCAAATCTGGCAGGCCCAAAGAATAAAATCTATTTTAAATGTCCCATATATTTATTGAATGCATAACTATTTGTGATAAACAAAACCAAAAATCACTCTGCAAACGACTTTGTAGTCGGATTTTTAGCGGATTTTTTAGGCAATTCAAAGCTTAGCTAATTAGTATAGTGTCACTCCTTTACTCGTATGATCTTCAAAAAAACTTTTATATAAAGTCAGGTGTGCTCGATGTATTAAAAACGCCTGCAAAAAATATAAGCAATGCGGTATATAAGTGTGATAGTATAAGAAACTGGCAGTGAGTAACAAATAGCGTAGATGTTCCTTTAATGTACAAAATTAATATAAGTCTATTTTATAAGCGTCCTTCGTTGACTTAGTCGAAAATTGTGTGATGCAATCATTGTAACTAAAATTGTATCTAATTAAGTAACAATTTGTATTAACCTGAATAAATGTTTTAAACTGTGTTCTGTGTTTCATTTTATAATATGTATACCATATATATACTTAATAAACCTACATATTGACGACCGCTTGGTGCAGTGGTAGCACAGCTGCTTTCTGCGCGAAGTGTCGTGGGTTCGATTCCCACACCGGAAAAATATATTTTAGTATTTTTCTGGGGTCTGGGTGTTCCTTTGTATGTATGTATTTACAAAAGAAAAGTATGTATATGTAATTGATTCCGTTATCTAGTTGCCATAACACAAGCTTCGGCTTAGCTTGGAACTAGATGGCGCTGTGTATAAATGTCCTGAAAATATTTATTTATTTATTTTAGTTTATTTATTATATTATGATACTATTGAATGATCATAATATTACAAAACAGCTATGTACTCTACTAGTTACTAGTTAGTACGACAGTTACTGAAGATACGAACCAGCAAACGTTCCTAGTTCTTCTTTTTAAGTAAGAAAATACACACACTGATATGTATAAATTATTAAACATTACAGTTATTTATACATGAAATGGGTCAATATAAATAAGTCTGTTAGCTTTGCAAGTGTTTACATAATAATGTTAAAAATGTTTGATTATTATTAGCGCCATCTGTTTTCATCATTCCTCAAACTTTTTCACAAGTATACAGCTCGTTCCGTTGGTCTGTTTATTAAATTTGAATTTAACAATAGCTGTATTCTTTACTATAAAATAACGAAAAAAAGAGCATCCTGCCCAAGCAGTTTTTCGTGCTGTTCAAAACTTATGAAAAACATTAGTTGAATTGTTTCTCTCACATCAATCCTCTTAATTATCTAGGTTTTGGGTTTTGTAGGAGTTAAAAAATCAGAAACAAGGTTTGATATTTTTAGTGAATATATACAAACCAATAATTACCTCAAGAATAATTAGAAACTTAAGTTAACTGCATTAAAACCCGTCAACAAATTTTGAGTTCAAAACTTAAACATTTTAGACTATTCTCATGTAAAATCTAGTATAATATTTCTTTATTTATAGGAAACCTTCTATTTAATAAATTAATATAATCTTAACAGTAACTAGCCTTATCAAATCACGGAATACGCTTTCCCTCGCGAATCGTATTTTCTTACGATAAACGGCGCAACCAATATCTACGAATCTGACATATTAATAAACTATCATTGACGTTTTAAAATATATCTGACGTGTTGACCAGTCAGTCCAGTTCAGCGAAACACACAATACGCATTACGCCAAAAATACATCGCGAAAACTCGTAATAATTTAGCTTTTATTACGGGAATTATTACGGTGATGTAAAAAGTGATTATATTTTATTGAACGGTGTATAAAGTGTTATCTTTTAACAACACTATCTCGCAGTCGGTATGTAAATATTTTTATCTAAAAATACTCGAAATGATAGCGTAGTTTATTTATTTTACACTTTTGATTACATACTTAAATAGAAGAATAATTCGGCATATTTGCACCATTTTTAAGTCAAGATTAGCTATACAGTTTTTAATAATGTTTTTTTATTTCAATTGTTACACTTTTAAATTTACTTCTCATCGATTGTGAGATTATGTATAAACAATAAACATTATCCGGTTATAACCGCGGGGCAGAGCCTTTTGTTAATATTTTTATTATTTGATATCGTATGAGGAAGTTGTTTGTTTATAACTTGGTTAGTACCAACGTATAGATATTGCAATGCATTGTTTATTCAGAAAATTATCCTGACACGGTTACTACAATTAAAATGCATGTTCCATATAAGTACATACGTTTATTAAACTAAATATATAATTTAATATGTGTACATTGTTAAAGTGTTTGTTTGTATGAACGCGCTAACCGCCAAAACTTCGAGTCGCATTTTCTTCATACTAATGGACCCAAACGCGGCCAAAAACGCGGGGTGAAGCTAGTTGATATATAAAATGATATAGAACTCGTTATTCATAAACGACCGATTATATGAAATTAATGGTCCTTATATGTACAAGGACACACGATTGTACTTAAAAAAATGTACTTACATCTAAGACTTGATTTTTGTCATTATTTTATTAAACAGCCACTACTACTGGTTAATAAAATAAAAACAAAGTAAAATTTACTGAAAATCATAATTGTATTACAACGTGAAATAATTTTAAGAGACTACGAATATTTTTTAAAGCGAAGTATGAGAAAAGTAAACTTTAATTTAGAAGATATATCAAGATTTATAAGTTAAGAAATTAATATGACATAACATGGAACAATGCACTCCCTTGAAGGGTATTTTATTACGATATGTGCTGCATGAAACAAAACAAAAAAAAACTTATTCTATTACGTATTATAATAAGTCGTGGCTGGCTTTAGTATAAGATAAATCCACTCGAGGTCCTTATTTAAAGGTGTAGAATTTATTTGTTTGCGCTAATCGAATCTATCTGTATATCCAGATTTCAAATCGTATTTTTAAAGATAAAACTTTATAAAAAACAAACTCAATACACAACAACGTACGCAAAACGAAACTTTCTTTGTAATAAGATTACATAGTTGGTAACATTTAAATAATTAACTTTTATTTATGCAGTTTCCTGATATTAGCCTAAAGTACTTTATTATCAAGTGTCACGAAGTTCATCAATTTCATTCAACCACGTAGAAATACGAAAAGAGTAAACGCTAGTACTTTGTTATTAGCATACATAGTAACATTTAACATATTTTAAGAGCTAATAATTGTTTTAATATGTTGACCTTGGGTTCTATTATGCTATTTGTCACTCACAATGTTAACGTTTGTTCCAGTCTCATCAAAATATAACATTTAAAATAAAATAGAATACAGTAAGAGAAGAAAATGGCCGATTTCACGATTCATCGCGTTGAAGAAAGTGATAATGAGGAGGTTATGATGCTATTGAAACGGTAAGTTTAAGAAAATGTTTTGAATGATATAACAGGGAACTGAGAAGTGCTACTAATAACCTTTCGATAGACTGAGTATAATAGAAAACACACGTAGATCAACACGTTCAAATTAAAAAAAAAACGTTTATAAACAAAAATGCTTCGCTTTTCTGTTCTATCTTTAATGTCTTGTTTGATTTCACATACATTCCACATGTCTTCTTTCCTTCGCTTCGTCAATCCTCCCTTAATATTTGATTATCTCCTTAAAACAACACAATATATTAATGTAGTAATCCTGCCAAATATATTCGATGTATTCAAACAAGGCTCAAATATACAATCCTACATAATACTAGTCGTAAACAATACATGAATTGAAACTGTTTACTGTTCCAGAAATTTCTTCATAGATGAACCTCTAAATAAAAAGTTGGGTTACTGCAAATCAGTTGACGACGACTGCCCGGATTTGGACGCATATTGTCGATCAATACTACCCGGGGTCTCCTTTAAAGCTGTTGACTCCGAAGGGAAAATCATCGGTGTTCTTATCAATGGTGTTAGCTCAGTTCATTTTGTAAGTGAAGTTTTCATTTAGTCATTTTGTAGTTTTTTATTTGCAGTATTTTATTTAGGATCTTCTAACGAATATAAAGTTAAAAAGGCCAGTAGGTTTTATTATTTAGATACCCTCATAATTGATTTAGAATTTGAACTACATTATATGGTTCCGCGATAAAGCTTTTTTCCATGTTTAAATACCTATTTTGCTGTTCAGGGTGTAGACGAAGTTGAAACTATTTGCCCTACTTTTATTTAATATAATTTAGGTATAGCTTAACCACTCTCGGCGGTTTCCTCTCATATAACAATTAATTCTAAAAATAATTTTCCGAGCAGGGAGAAGGAAGTAGCCGACGCTAGAAATTAGTGCCTAAAACAGTACCTTTAGGATTTAGGCACTACCTAGTCACCTAAAAACACCATACCTAATTATTTCCTCAAACTATTTCAGCCTACAGACTATGATCAGATGTTAGAAAATTGCACTAGCGAGAAATTTTCCAAGATCTTAGATCTGCTTAATATCCGAGAACATGGGGCGCAGCTCAGGTCCAAGTACCCTGATGATGATAAGCTGTTCGAAGTCAAGTTGGCCGCCACTGAAGCTTCTTGGAGGAACAAGGGAGTCATGAACAGATTGATGGTGGAGACTGAGTAAGTTAAGATCTGTGAATTATTGAGGCAGATATGTTTCCTATGTTTTCTTTGAATGATTTTGACATATATTAGTTAATTTTACTGATAGCATAAGCACGAAAGTTTGTAAATTGATTTATAGAGCCCTCTTGAGTCTTGATCTTTTACGATCCAATATTAAAAATGTTCGGCGTCCATATAATTTATATCAGTTTTATCTCGAAATATTTGTTGCAAACAATTAGATATGATAACTTCAATTTAATATTAGATTTACTTGACACGTTTTAACGGTCAAATTATTTATTATTTATGCCTGAAAACAAATTATAATACATAGTTACCATCTATTCATGTCTGCTTTTTTGTAAGCGATAAACTTACAAATCGCTATTGCCTAGATTTCCATTCCGTTTTAAAAATACATAGAGTAGTTCTCAAGTGAGTATATTATATGTTAGGTACATATATCTAGATAAAATAACTTCATTTTCCACTTCAAACTGACGGTGGCTATTAATTGGTTCGACACTCAATCAAGGTGATATCAAAATTATCACTCTCTGAAAACATGTTGCATATCCGATGAGCTGATAAATGTACAAAAATAGACTTCATAAGTATTTTGTTTCTCTTTATCAAAATACTCCTATTGACATGAAAATTAATTATTAGCCTTTAATTGTACTTCGGTAGAACCAATTATATTAGAACCAATTATAGATGGAACATAGTCTGTAGTACGAACTTAAGACTACGTTCCATCTATAATTGGTTCTATTTTTGGTTTATGGGTATTTTAGAACGACGGAATCATTAGAACAGCTTTATACCGTACCAGAAACTTCCCAGTCGTATATAATTTTAATGGTCGTTGAATTTCAACTATTTTTTTTTTACCTTTGAATATTTCAGTTGTATGAGAAAATATTAAAAGCCAACAGGATCTAAAGAGCTTTAATTTCAATTGTAATTGTCCGATGATAATAATTTCATATCTGCAGAAATGTTTTCCTTCTTTGCAGGTTCTTCGCAATATTTATCCTGCATATTAAAATTGCATCAGGATGATACATTGTATTAGGTATTGTTAATAACGGCCAACGTTAAAACGCATAGTCATGGTTACTTTATATATTAGAATGAATAGACAATCTATACTAATATTACTAAGAGGTGTTTACTATGTTTTTGTAGATGTAGAACAATAGAAAGTAACAATATTCGCCAGTGTTATTCGCTATGTTACCGATGATGCTAAAAGATCTTGTAATAAACCTTATTAAGGTCTTCTTTAAAGGTTATTTATTTAGCAGTCAGTGATTTTGGGGGATTTAAATTTAGATATTTATAGAGAGCGATGCGTTTCATTAGAAATTCAATTCATGTCTTTCAGGAAAGCATGCAAAGAGCTCGGCTTAAGGCTACTCCGAATAGACACATCGAGTCAGTTTTCCGCACAATCGGCGGAAAGGTTCGGCTTCACGTGTGTGTATAAGGCTGCATTCACCGACATAAAGCTAGCCGGCGAGCCCATTGTGGTGCCCGACCCGCCGCACGTCTACGACAGGGTCTTTATTAAGGAACTCTTTTAAATTATAGTCCTTTCTAGATGTAGGTAATTATAGTCTTGAACAGGAAAATGATTAAGAAATTTAATCACTATTTGTTGTTGAACTTGATGTATTTTATGTAGGTACTTACTATTCTTAAGTGGATTTAAATGCAATTTGTATTTTTAACGCTATTTATGAGATAAGGGTACAATGAACAACAAGATTGTATAAAAGCAGCCAAGAAACTTCTTAATCGTTGGATGTTGGTTGTTGTTATTGTTATAGATTGGTTGTTTTCATATGAATGTTGAAAAGTAAGAGCAAATTTTTTGTATTATTTTATGTATTTTGGCAATTGGAATTTTATTAAAAATCGAATAATATTATATATTCTTTAATAAAGAAATAGCAAACTTAACTATGAGTAAATTGTTAAAAATAATTTACATAACATAGCAAGACCCCGTTGAGAAATACCACAAATATCGGTAACTACAAAGGTTATAAAAATAATGTAAACCCATAGTTAAATAATTACGACCAAGTTTTTACTGTATTTGCCCTTAGTTATAATGTATTTGAATAGAATACAAAAAAGAACTGTTTTAAAATAAAAAAAATAGTACCTATCAAACATGAACTCGTTTTATTTCCAACTCGTGCTATATTTTTATTAGGCTGTTGGATCGTTGGTTTTAAATAACCAAACTTCTTAATACGTTATTATATTGGCAAAATGTTGTAAGATTGAATTGTAAAATGTTCTTACCAGGCTCAGAAAATCTCGATACTCGTTCGTAGTCAAAAAAAAAACAAAAACATGAATTCTTTTTACAGGAGCAAGAAGATCGAAAAAAAAAATATTCTCATGCTGTCTCGTTTCTATACACGGTAGACATAAGCTTTTCTTACTCTCATGCGAAAGAAATAGATGAAAAAAATTATTATTTATCTCTTTTTGGCTGTATTTATGTAGATATAAAAAATAATATGAATCCTGTGATTAAATGGTCCTATCTGAATCGAATGATTTTTGTTTTTACTTTTCAAAAGGAGATGATTTTTAATGATATTATATACTTGACACATTAAACACTAGGTTAGATATTGTGTGTATTGTGTTATAAGGAAAGCCTTAATTATCCATCTGAAGACGTATTTAAAAATTGTATGGTGGCTAAAAAAATAATTTTTGAACCAACATATTATACCACTACTTGTTATTTCTACTTTTTGAGGGTGCAATGTGTAATATCATGCGGCGTCGAATATATTATTATGCCGCAAAAAATAATCAATAGACACAATCAGGAACATCATTTTTACAATGTATAAACTTGCTGTTGCCCGCGTCTGTCTCCGCGTGGACTTTTATATAAACTTTGACTCCCCATTCGCCCCTTTTAATCCTTTTTTCCAGTTATAAAGTATCTTTATCTTAGGCTCTAGAGCAAATTTCATTACAATCGGTTCAGCGGTTTGGCCGTGAAAGCATAAAATTATAAAGTCTCAACCCCTCTGCAACCTTTTGGGGGTTGATTAAAAAAAAAGTAGCCTATGTCCTTCTACTATTTAAATACTATTTCTATCATAAGTGGCCAGTCCCACTAATAGTCTATAACTTTTTCCATCTACACAATAAAGTACGACGTAAAAATTGGTAAGAAATAAAATACACAAAAGCAATGGCAATAAATAAATATTTAATTTCTTTACAATTTTTAAAACATAGACAATAATATATCTGGCGTAGACTAAAAGAGTTCCTTAATAAAGACCCTGTCGTAGACGTGCGGCGGGTCGGGCACCACGATGGGCTCGCCGGCCAGCTGGATGTCGGTGTACGCGGCTTGGTACACGCACTTGAAGCCGAACTTCTCCGCGCTTGAGCCGAGAACTGGTTCGTCTACCTATCTATCTCTGTCGAAAACTTACAAACATCTGAAATACAGAGAGAGACATAGTTTTATTCGAACACATCAAGTGAAATAGCACGGGGCACCGAAATAGGCCCTACGCATTGATGTTGTTACTTGTTAGAATATATCTGACACGTTAACCAGTCAGTCCAGTTCAACGAAACACACAATACGTTTTACGTCAAAAATATACCGCAACAACTCGTAAACAAATAAATTTTATTACGGTTTTTTAGCGATTAGATTTTATTGAATGGTGTAACAGTATTTCGCAGTAGGTGTGTATAATTCATTTCATTTAAAAATGCTCGAAATGGTACTGATTTCTACTAATAATAGCCACGCGTTTAATCGCATACTTGAATAAAGTAAAGAGTCGCTTTTTTGTACAAATTTTTAATTAAATAGAGATAAGGTTTATTTCAATTGTTTCTCTTGGAAATAATTATCTATATCGCTTTAAATGAAATTAATCATCCTTTTTTTGCAAGGACACATGCTAACTTAAAAAAACTGTCCTGGCAATTAACTTAACACTTTGATAATAAAATTAATTTGTTATTAAAAGAATAAAAAACAAATTAAAATTTAATGTAAATTATATTGTATTCAAAAATAAGTTAGTAAAGTAAATTTACTCATATTATAAGTTACTTATACATATTAAGGAGGATACGAATTTTACTCAGTACAATGAATCTAAAAAATTGAATTTAATATAAAAAAAAAAAAAAAGATATTTTCTCCATACAAAGTGATTCATAATTTTTTTTCATAGAAATAAAACAGTTTTTTTATTATTTTGAAGTCGGTACCATAAGTGTATACCTATGATTATATATTTTTTATTTGCATCAAAATCTTAATGCGGTTCACAGAATACATCAAGTTTCATGGATCTATATGTAAGGGTTTTTTGCCACTTTTTTGGCAACGGAACCCTAAAAATGAAGCATCAGAATTTACGTGAGGTTATGTAAGAAGGCTGAAGGAAAGTGTCTGGCAGTATTGGCGATTTATTTATAAGGTTATTGCCTAAAATATATGTGAAGATCAGCCATTAGAATTCACGTGAGGTAGATAATGTTTTTATGTACCTTGATTACTTGATACCTAAAAATTGGCCGTCTGAGCAAGCTAGCAGGTAAGCATACGTTCTTAGTACATACTAGCACTACTCAATCGTTCAACATTTCGTTCATTAGAAATTACGCACCAGATAATTTATATAGGGTTGTATAATTTTAATAATCATTCCGTGAGTACATGTTTCGATCATCTGATAAACTATTATTCAATATCTAATTTTGGTTTATGAGTATTTTAGAGAGACGGAGTATTGATGGAGTAACCGATTCTCTTTACATACAACTTCCTCCTTTAAAAAACTTTTTATTTCATTATTATAGTCGTTTTATTTCCCCTTTAAATATTTTTCATATTGTATCAATGTTTTCCTTCTTTGTAATCATGGTAATAAGCCCTGCATGCAAAAATTGCTAATTAATTTTATTTTGGATTAAGTCTTCGACATATTGTGTATTAAATGTATATTTAATATGTTCTTACACGCCTGTTTCGCCTATCTTTGCAAACTGGGGTTGTTCCTAAGGCATGGAAAATTGCTAACGTGCAGCCAGTGCCCAAAAAAGGCAGTCGTGCTGACCCTACAAATTATCGTCCAATTTCAATAACCTCCATAATCTGCAAGATTATGGAGCGTGCATTGAACTATCGACTCCTCGCGTATCTAGAGGCCAACGACCTTCTCTGCGATCGCCAATATGGCTTTCGTAAAAGAAGGTCAACTGGCGATCTTCTAGTTCACGCTACACATCTTTGGGGAGAAGCCATTGAAAAACACGGGGAGGCACTTGCAGTTTCCCTGGATATTTCTAAGGCATTCGATATGGTCTGGCACGACAGTCTTCTCAGCAAGCTTCCATCCTATGGTTTGCCCTCTGTCCTAAGCGCTTGGATAGCCGACTTCTTGAGGGAACGGTCGATTCGTGTTGTCATAGACGGTTGCGTTTCCGACCAAATGGCTATAAATGCTGGTGTACCTCAAGGGTCTGTTCTTTCTGCAACACTGTTTTTGCTGCACATTAACGATATGCTACAGCATAACATTTTTGGGTACGCGGATGACAGTACTGTTGTAGAAAGATACCTATCCAACGCTCGTGCTTCCAAGGACGACATCAAAAGCGAAAGAGAGGCCATGGTTGAACGTATGAATCTCACGCTGCAGGCTGTCTCCAACTGGGGCGATGCCAACCGCGTGAAATTCAACGCAACCAAAACACAGGCGTGTGTATTTACCGCAAAAAAGAGCCACCTACATGTGTTTCCTACTTTTCAGGGTGTTCCGTTAGAAATATCCGACCGTCTAGAGTTGTTGGGCGTGACTGTTACGTCGAATCTCAACTTCGGACGGTTCATAGAGTCCAAGACACAGGTTGCAGCTAAGAAGCTAGGGATACTGTCTAAAGTCAGACAGTACTTCACACCGGCACAGCTTCTACAACTATATCAAGCGCAAGTCCGGTCATGTGTGGAGTACTGTAGCCACATCTGGGCAGGCTCGGCTAAAACCCATCTTGGTGCCTTGGACTCTATGGAGAGGCGCGCGATTCGACTCATTAGTGATCCTTTCCTCACTAATAGTAAACTGCAAAGTCTTGATCACCGTCGGAGAATTGCGTGCCTTTCGGTTTTCTATCGCTTACACTTTGGCGAGTGTGCAGCTGAGCTTCACGAGCTAGTACCACCTTCCCCGTTCCACCACAGAACATCAAGACGAACAGCCACCATCCACCCATACACGGTTGAAACATCCTTGTCCCGTACTAAACGGTTCTCTAATTCCTTCATTCCCAGAACCGCCAAGGAGTGGAACCTTCTACCGGCGTCCGTCTTTCCCAGTGAATACAACCTGGAACTCTTCAAGATTAGAGTGAATAGGCTCTTGAGCAGTCATGCCACCTCATAGACCACATCTCGCT
>DWAJ01002480.1:0-17409 GCA_018238005.1 Eurema mandarina
GAAAAAAGAACATGAAACTCTTTTGTAAATATCTTAGAAAACTATTTCCTTAATTGTTTGTACAAGTTCCTAATTTGTTTATTTTATCAGAAGTTGTTTAATTGAAAAAAAAATGTTATATAAAAACTTGCTTTGATACGTTTTTCGGGACTATAATATATCCGGGATCTCGGATTGGAATCCTCTACCTCCAGTAGTATCTGCGAACCATATTTTTTGCCTTAAGGGATCGTGTATTCATAAATGCAATATTGTGGTATATATTTTGTTGCATTTTAAATCAAATAAACTAGCTGGCAACTACCTAGCTAACTAAAAAAAGTAATTATAAAATATCGAACATCTTTTTGACACAATTTATTGATTTTATACTCAACGTATGACAATTTCATAATTTCGAAAATCCCTCAATTTTTTACAAGCTTTTTATATATGAATAGATTATGTTGATATTTTAAAAATGTCGAGTGACATAGATAAGAGAGATTTTGGCGACAGTGCTAGCAACAGATCGCAATATAGGGTGACCCCGCGTAATTCAAACCATGTCTTTGATGGAGCGGGTGAAAATATTCAGTACCATAGTGATTCGGAGTCAACTATTTCGAGGAAAAGCAAGGTCCGATACATTAACCCGGCTATATACTATGAAACTGTCGAAGCGTCTCAATCTGTGACGTCATTGCACGCTGATTCCTCTTCTGTAGATGACGTCACACCTCACCCTCATAGCTCGTATCGTAGCAACTCTACGCCGTTTCTGACTGGACGCTTATCGAGTACTTCATCCAGTAGTGTGAAAAGAAAATCATGTCGACTCACAGAAAAACTTGACAAGGAAGATATAGAGGTAGAAACACCAAGATACGATCAAACGTATCGAGAAGATGGTCCTGATACATTTAGATTATCCGTAGCTTCTCTTTCAACTACTACGACTGCAAAGGAAGAGCGCGAAAGAAATGAAAAGAAGAGGCAAGAGGCGTTTAAACAGTGGGTGGAAAGAAAAGAGCAAGAGGTAAGACGAAATAACTAGGTTACTATAGGTACAAGCTTAAACTAAATCTTGAAATAAAAACGATTGTTCAACTTTCTAGTTTCTACGAGTAAAAAACTAAACAAATCTTTTAACTTAGTGGCAAATTTAAATACCTTATGGGTAACCCTATATCTGTCAATATATAAATAACAAATACTTATTGTAGAAACGTGAAAAGGCGCGTCTTGAAAAAATAAAACGACAACCAGCCCCATCCACCACGGCGGAACAACGCGAAGAGTCATATAGGCGTTGGCTTGAACGTAAACGAACCCAACTTGAGCGGCAAAAAGCTGAGGAAATAATGCGTAAATACCGTGAAAACGAACGGCTTGAGCAGGAGCGTATTAGACGTCAGCAGGACAAGGAAGAGAAACTGGCTGAATGGATACGCAAGAAGGAGGAGGATATGAAGTGTATGTAAATAACTAGGCACGCAAATAAATAGTAGCTAGGAAAACTTAGTATGATACCATTAATATACCGTATTGTGGTGAAAAATAACTACCTAAGAACATTTGACCACAAATAAAAATAACATTTTTTTACATTAGAGCTTGACAAAAATATATTATACATTTTTTGGGTCAAATGTTCTCATTTTATTTCAAATATAGATATACATTTTATATTTCATTACAAGAGTATTTTTAAGATGCACCAAATGTGTTGTAGATGCGCAAATAACGATATTTAGAATAAATTTCAGCCACTCACCGATATAAATAAAAACAATGCAAAATAAGTGGTTGTCTTTTTTAATTATGAAAATATGATTTAGATGTTTTTTATTAGTGCTACTTTTGAATTTTAGCAGTGATGTAATCTATCCTTAGCAATGAAAACGCGTTCCGAACGTCGCGCTGCAAGGGCGCAAATAGAGGAACAAAGACGGCGAGTGCAGGGCGAACAGGCTTACCGCGACTGGTTGCGGACCAGCAAGAACAAACCCCTTCCTGTACCTCTTAACAAGGGAGAGCTCAGTAAGGCTAATTACATTTTTAGTATTGTTTTCTATAGCCAGAATACTAAGACTGTACCAGTCTGATTGCCAGTAAACGAGAACAAGCTTTTACCAGTAGAAGAAACTTAAATTAAGGTTGGTAATGATACCTTTATAACCTCATGTATTACTTCACGATATTACGTTTTTAATTACTAAGCAGATTTGCAATTGTTGTTTATTGATTTATAAATAAAACTTATAAGCTTCAGGCAGAGTTGCCTTCCTTTCAGTCATGAAGGTAATTAGGTATTATATTAGGTACATATAAAGAGTATTGAAAATTTAAGAGGTAAAATACGTATGCAATACATAATAAACTGTTAAATTATATTTTTCCAGGTATGCGAGGCTCTGTATCGCAGATGTATATAAATCCTATTCCATGGCAGTCCACTACATGAAACGTTGACTATGTTTGTTTTTTATTATTTTTATATTTACATGTAATTTAATATTGAGTTATTACTTATTTCTTAAAGAGCTATAATAATCTGAAATATGTTTCAGATGTTTATTAGATTGATGTATTTTGGATAAAATTTTGTGATTTTATAACATTTGTTAGCTTAATTTTTAGTTTAATTTTTGGTGTTTAATTATTTAGATTTTAGATAGTTAAAATAAAATAAACAGTTTCCGATGAAAAACATTTATTTATTGATCTTACAATAATTATGACTTAATTTACTTGATCATATCAGGGTCCCTTCAAGTACCTAATAAATAAAAAACCAGTAGATACAATAAAAAACTTGTGCATTAAAGACGTTTCATCAAACACATTTTCGAAATTTATTACCTGTACATTAATTATTCTTTAGAATAAAGATGTTATTTTATTCCTACAATGTGAAAAAAACTTCACGCCTGACAGTGCTAACATAAGGTGCCATACGAAATGGTTAAAAGGTTTACAATATATCACGCTAATTTAAGTGTGTGTACTTAGTTCTTTTCATTCAAGTCACCACAGAATCCAAATAACCTGGCATAGATAATTATCTAAAACTTTGACATGATGTTGATTTTTAAATATGTTTCATTACTCATGTATTATTAACTCTTCAATACATTTCTTCTTCCTCTTTGAGCCTCAATATGTCGGATTTGTTCATGAAGTAGTAAGTAGGTTGTCTCCCCTTAAGGTCTTTGAGGACACGTTTTGCGCCCGCTCGAGTTAGTATTCGACTTAAAGACTCCATTTTTTCAACACCCATAGCATAATGTAACGGTGTTCTTTCCAGCTGCGAAGAAAATGCTACAGTTAATTATGTGCTTTTAATTTGTGTTCTATTGTAAGAGTAGGAAGACATAGCAAATTTTTCAGTGTCTGTTTTTGTGAAAATACCATAAAAAGAGAGACAATCCTAGTTTTCAAGTTATACAGTATACTGCGACTCAGTGGCGCAAATTGCCGAATTATGCTGAACTTTGAACTTGCAAACTTTGAGTGGTCGATTGTGCGAAGCGCTGTAGTTGAAACAATAAGCATTATGCCGCATAATGCGGTTCTATGATTGGGAAACTGGTAATGTTGCGTCTTACATTATCTCCAGTTCTTAGAAGATTAGGGAAGGTCTGTGCCAAGTATGCCACGATGTCCTCATGCTGGGCCAGCACGGCTACGTGCAGGGCTGTCCTCCCGAAGGAGTTCTGAGCGCGCGCGAGCATGCGGCCGCGCTCCGCCGACAGGATCTCACGAACCTCTGACAAATCCCCTCGCCTTATTGCCCCGTGGAGACGTTCTCGTGATTCCTGAATTTCGTTTATTGAAGTAATCTTAGTACAGCTATAGTATATGTAACTGAGTTTGTTGAACTCATTTTAAAGCTGGATTAATTTTATTTTGGACGTCAACTGTATCCAGTGACGGCTAGATATTAGCGACCGCTCATTATGACAAAAACAGATGAAAACAAACGCTGATTCCGCCGACAAAATGCTGCGCAGTTTGAATTTCAAAAACTTTTATGTTGTTTAGATTTTATGAAAAATAAATAAAATAGACATTTATGAATTATCAGCATATATGTATGAAATACAGTTAACTAATTTAATTACGGCTGATAGTTGGAAATGCTGCTTATTACATAGCTGACTACATAGCCTAAAGACTAAGGGGGCCATGACTGCAAATCAGCAGAATGTATCATATAAATGTGTTACGCAAATCAGCTAGCATAATATTCTTAATCCTGTCAATAAAATGATTAATGTGGTAACTAAGGAACTAGGAAGGAATTTGAGACTACCTCAAATGTAGGAATCGAAGCAAGCAAGTTGGACATTTCGCTGTCCCCTCGTTCAGCAATAATTTCGGATATAGGTACGCCATCCTCGTCAGTAACATCTAGTATGTGATCATACCCTTGCAACAATAACTCCATTATTTTATCACTGTTTCCTGAAATTTAGATTCAAACCATATATTTGATGATTTATTCACAATTGCAAATCAGAATTTAATTTGTACTAAATTGGTGACTGAATATTATTATGAATTCATTTTACATTTAAACTATTATCTTGAATAACTATTCATTAAAAATCCTACTAATAACATTATAAACGTAAAAGTTTGTGAGAATGTAGGTATGTATGGATGTATATTTGTTATTTTTTTACGCAAAAGCGGCTGGACCGATTCAGTTGAAATTTGGTATGTAGATAGCTGATGGCTTGTATAAACATAAAGGATACTTTTCATCCTCAGTATTCCGGCGGGAACGGGAACTGCGCGGTTAAAACCGTGGGGCTCGTAAACCATATAACAATCGTTGGACAGAGATACCATGGAGTGTTTTTAAATATTAGATTTTGAATACCTCTAGCCGCCAAATGAAGGACGAATCGATCAATTTCTGGAGTGTTTTCTAGAACATTGGCTTGTATGGAGATGTCCCGCGCCGTTCTATATAACTCATCGCGGTATCCAATGCTCACGTCTGTTTCTTGAAGGAGTTGAAACAGTGCATTGTTCGTATGAGTACGAGCTGCTGCGAAGTGTAGGATAGATTGACCGTGTTCATCCTTCAAAAAGAAAATGCTATAAAATTGAAATGCTCTAATGTTACTTTAAGTACACTAATAGTGATAAGGCCGCCAATTGTCAAAACATTTTTATGCTGTAAATTTCATTTTTTTTAGTTTAAGGTGTATTTCTTTTGACAATAAAGAATTATTATTATTATTATTATTATTAAGTTGCAGGTAATTTATGATGCTTAAAAAATTACTGTCTTACAAGTAGCTTATATAAAACTAGCTCGATTATCTTCTTCCTATTGCGCTTTCAATAATTATAATTATTAATTTTTATAATTGGTCCTATTTTTTTGTAAAAAGTTTAAAACCATGACGTTACTACGTCATGGTTTTAAACTTTTACGCAATGATGATTCATTTTATGAGGCATAACTCCCCTTCTTGTTAAATTTTAAAATTTTGTTAACCGGGCAATGTTTTAAACTAGTTTAAGTTCAGTAATTAAAACGCTGGAGTGTTAGATAATTGTATAATGTATACGTAAGACTGCAAAAATTATTACCCTTCCTTTAGGTTTCGACATCATCGGCTTAAATATCAGAGCTAGTTTTGAATGTTATAAGAAGGATCACATTATTGATCTTACTCTTTCAGCACTAGTTGGAGCCACTTCGGGTGCATCAGG
This sequence comes from Eurema mandarina, assembly GCA_018238005.1. NCBI lineage: Eukaryota > Metazoa > Arthropoda > Insecta > Lepidoptera > Pieridae > Eurema > Eurema mandarina. Next base: position 5,716 of record DWAJ01002480.1, read on the forward strand.
ACTAGTCTCTTGGTGAGGGTCCACGGTGACAACATCAATGGGTCTGGTCGGACGGACTGCGGTCTTCGCAGCACTGCGAACTGCTTTACTCGGTTTGGTCTCGTCAATATGCTCAGGAGGCGGGTGTTTATTCTCGAATTCAGGAAGCTCTTTTGCTATGAACGTATTTGACTCCTAAAAGATCAATATCGCAAATGCTATAGGTGTCCTTTGAACAATGTTGTTATTGTTATCAACTAAAAATTTTAAGTAAAATACTATATTTTATTATTTTGTTATTAAACTTATAAAAGCGAGAAATGTTAGGCTAATAAATTACACGCTAATTAATTATTCTTTAAACATTACAGCGTTGATGCTATCGAACTGTAAAACGTTTACATTAAGTATTAACTTACCGGCGTACCTAATCGAGGCTTTTCGTGTTCGGGAAAATTATGAAGGAACGTTGCAAGGAACGCGATCGGGTCCTTCGGTTTCACATTAGCCACTTCGGTCAGACCTTTGATTAAAGGATCCCCGAGCGCTGAAAATACAGTTTCCACGTCAACTTCCACCCTCCCAAATTTACTAACGTTTTCCATCGTATGATAAATAGCTTACACTTAGCGAGGTATCTGCCTTCCTCGGTGTGAAAGATGGGAATATCCAACTGGCCGTTCGCTGCGTGGTTTGCGTCTGAAAACGATCAATTATTCAGTGTTGACCTTCGATATTACAACACCATTGGTTGGCTCGCGTGTATGGTTTTACACGGAGTTTAACGGTTGAAAGAAAAATCGAACATAGGAAGTGACAAAGCCATAATTACCCGTCACTGTATTTTATTTAAACGGTGACCTGAAGTCGGTTTCCCCTTATATACGTATGAGGACACAATGCCCTCGATTCCTATATTCGATTTGTAAATAATGAATATATTGCCTTTTTTGTTTGTCGACACAGAAAACATTAAGGTGGGGGAATTTCTTACACAACATAGAACGTTTTTTGTATTGGAGTTTTGGAAAGACAAAGGTGTCTAGTGCTTTCAGCGAGTGCGTTTTAAAAGCTTTGTTGAATAAACTACTTCGTGTATAAGCGTGATCGGCTAGCAAACACGTCGTCCTGAAATGTTTACGAGCACGCCACTCACAATGTGTTACAATATTTAATACTTAGTACTGACCTAATAAGTAGACCCTGTTATGTCTAGAATTTTCCGTCGCACCTGTGCCTTTCCAACATTTTAAATAATAATTAATTTGAGAAAAAAATATAAAGCCTAGGTGCATATGGACAAGAAACTAATGCTATTTTGTATAATTAAAATAATTATTGTTGTTCTTCTGGATCTCGTAGACTTATATCTGCTAAGCTACTTCTCTTTCTACGAAATATATTGCTTAGCATCGTTGCGATATGTGGTGAATTTTGAAGTGTTTTATCCCTTTCGAGGTGCAGTAGATTTGATACTGCCGTTGTAAAATCATTAAAACAATTTATTTCAGTGACGTTTAAGCTTTGATAGTTGCTGACTCTAGCGATGTCAGCGTTTAAAGTTTCCCGGTACTGTAGACCCCTCATTGCACACAAGTGTTTTATGTTGTCTAAATCCTTTGACAGGCCAGGAAAGTTTATAATGAAATTAAATCGGAGTCCAGCTCCTATAAAAGTAGGTCTGCAAGATAAATGTCCTAGCTTTTCATGCCATACGAAGTCGAGTTTATTGTGAAGATACCTCATTATATTTGACAACTTGCTAAAAGGTAGACCTAGCTCTCCGGGAAAGTCCGCTGGAGTCGAAACGAGTACTCTTAAATGATCATGGACATTAATCCATATTGCAACCGTTTTATCATCACTTACAAAAACACCTCGACCGTAGGGCCAGTACTTGCCGTGTAAATGACTGAAATCGTCGATTTCATCCCTTTCGCATAGAGCTATCAGTAAACCCGAAGATGCAAGGGTGGCACATATTTCAGATGGCTTTTCTAATACTTCATTTAATGTATAATAGCTTCCACCCTTTTGATCAGATTCAGGACTGAGTTGTTCAATCACCTTTGTGAATTCAGCATTTAAGAGAATTGAAGTGATAACTCTTTCAATAGTTTCCAGTTTCCCAATTTTGAGATTAAGAGGCAATTCAAACTGTTCCAAGTTTCTTGAACATTCTATATTTCCAGTAAGAACGAATTCTTCGCTAGGATCTACATTCAGTTCAACCAAAGGCTCAGAGGAGGTTGATGGGCTGGGTAATGTGGAGCTATTAATAAAATCCGAAGGTGGGTGAATAGGTAATTCATATGAAATATTAATGTTATGTAAGTCCTTTAAGAATGGTGTCAAAAACTCGCTAAAAACATCATAAATATAGTAGTCGGGTGCGGTGACACCACCAGAAAAATCATCTTCTACTGTTTGAACGATGTTTCGGTTATCGGGTATTTTTTTAACAGCAGGCCAAATTACGTCGAAAAGATTATGATCTAATTTTGTTATACGAAACTTTATTGAATCAAATAGGGGTTTTTTCAAGAAGCGCCCTAGAACTAACGGAGGTGTTGCTTTATTTGAGGAGGCTGAAAGGGGAGTCCGGGTGTGTCTCGATGATGTCAAGAGAATGTAACATCGGTCCAACGTGTCCAATGCTTCGGGTGCGTCCAGCGTACGTCGCGACGAGACGTGATCCTCGGGCACTATATAAATTTTATTAATTCCTATTGTTAGGTCATAGAAAAATAATATAATTGTGGGTACATATTTCAAGAAATACATACACATTTGTAATTTACAGAGCTATAGTTAATTAATTCAAACTTATAAAATATAATATTATTAACAAGACTGAAGAGTAAGAGAAGAATCAAGTCATGATTTTTGAGTAATAAATTATTTTTAAATAATATGTATGCACATACCCTTATCGGAAAACATTTCTTTAACAACTTCTTCACTTATACCAAAATCGTTAAAAAGTTGATTAGATGGGAGTAAATTTGGGTTTTTATAGTAATCATCGGCGGATTGACCGTTCTGAAAAAAGAAGGGTATAAAATATAATGAATAAAAGGCATTTAAGGATAGGCGTGTATTTACTCTTACGTCATCTAGGTCCTTTGAATTGGCTCCAAGTTGTTGTAATAAATTATAGTAATGACCATTATCTGGTAGCACAGCTGCATAATGTAGGGCTGTTCTACCTTCGAAATCCACTGCAGACAACGTTTCTGGAAACCTAAATACATTTATGATTACTTATTATTAAACATATTACATAATATAAGTACACAAGCTTGGATGTAAAACGTTATTTACCGTCCACCTAAATATTTAATAATGTTTGTTTTCCCGAAAACTGTGGCTACGTGAAGTGGTGTGGCACCATTTGCAGAAATTGGATCGCGGGCAATAGCAAATTTTCGCCTGTCTAGAGCAGCCTGAAGATCTCTTATATTTCCTTTCCTTGCTGCAATATGCACCTTATTTATTTTTTGCTAAAACAATAAATGTGAATTATTCATAATTATGACATTTCCAACATATTCTTATTTTCAACATTTTGATAAACGTACCATATAAATTGGTACATTTTCCAAAAAGGATTGAAGTTCTAAGTTATCGGAATATCTCCCTATAAGTCTTGAACCTTCACCGTTTAAAACTAATGTCGCTAACATTTCCATATTTGCTGTATCTATGAGTTCTGTTACTTCTGGATCTATTTGATTATCCTGGTTTTGGAAATAAAAAATTTAAAGTTCTGGTTTAAAGTACAATATTTCAAACACAATAATTTTCAAAGGCCATCGCGGTCTACTATCTAACGTTTACTACAATCTAAGAAGCTGGCAAAATATTCGTAAGGTGTTCGGTGTTAGTGAAATCACTTGTGCTACAATGATGCTTTAGTTTATATGACGGCACGAGAAAAATCTTGTTTGATGTTACCTCTTTGACTGGTTTTACAAAATCCAATAAAAATACTTACGACAGTTAGTAAATCGCCATGGACAGAATTTTTGTTCATAGGTATACTTGCATCCTGCGAATCGTTTTCAGCTTCACTGCTCACAATACCTTCAATCAAACTTTCTTGAGTATAGCGACCGTTGACGCTTCCTTTATTTGTAAAACAAAAATTTTGAACTCGTAAGGGACCCTCTATAATTGATATATTATGACTATGAAATGTTTGGTTTAAATAACATGAGAAGTGCCAGAAGGGACTCTGTCACTTCTAATTGCATTCCCATTTAATTGTGTTTCCTTTGCAGTTATGTGTATGTCATAATGCTCGGTTTGTGTGTCACCTTGTGCTTGTACGTCATCATCGTCCTCAGAGTGGTCAATTTTTGTATTACCTTCACTATCTGCCAATCCTGTTACATCATCTTGAGAACCGTGTATTAGGTTATCAGAAGCTTCTTTTGTTTTGTCAACAATGTCATCTTCTGTCGTTTTATCATTTAGTTTTTTATCGCTTTGATCAATATTGCTCTTTATTATTTCGATATTTTCAATTACACCACTAGGAGCATGAAAAACGTTATTAATTTGATTATTTATTTCAGATTCTTCGTTGATATCTTCTTCGCTATTATTTTGAGTTTCATGTTCATCGTTACTTTTTTCGTGCTTTATTATTTCAGGGTTTTCTGTACTGTCAATATAGTCCCCATCTAGATTTTTTTCATTGATGTTATCAGAATTATTAACATTTTCGATAGCGTTTTTATCTGAATCCTCATCATTATTATCTACAGCATCATCTTTAGCATTTGATTGTTCTTCAATATCAAAAGGAACTTTATCTTCTTGATGTAATATTTCATTATTTTGGATATTATCTTCAGGCTCCTTTTCATTTTCCAACTCACCAGGTACAACTTGATTGACAACCGGCTGCTCCTCTGATTCAACAATTTCTGTTTGGAAATTTTCTTCTGCAGGATGATCTGCACTCGTTTCAGTATCTTCTATCTTAGCATCTTCGATGGTTGTATTTTCATCTTCATTGTTTTCCTAAAATGTAAACATAAAATCATGCAGATGATCAACAAGCAATGCAAATAAATTAAAAAAACTTGAATCATGCATTGTGTGCTGCTCACCTTATTATTATTCTCTATGTTATTTTCTATGATATCAGAAAGTGGTTCTTTAACAACTGGATCAATGTCGTTGCTATCATTTAACTCTGGCAAATTACTAATTAATTCATGTGTGCTACTATTTTTCATTGCGTTTAAATTATCTGTGCTTTCTGAGATGGTATTGGATGTTGTCTTTGATGAAATGTTTTCGGTTGATGTTTTGAAATTCTTTCTTTTAGGTTTTTTATTTAAGTCGGCCGTAAAATCAGTATCTAATATTTTCCAATCCCATGACGATGGGTAGGCACTCGACGGCGTCCTTGGTGCGTCTGGTAGGACTTTAAGATTATTCTTATCTATTTCTTGCGGTCTATTTACGTAGTATGCGGGTGTTTTATTTTTCTAAAAGATAATGTTTGTACTCGTGTTAATGATTAAAAAATAACGTTAAAATGGAGTGGTAAAGATTGTTTGCACCTTGTGGAAAACTATATGTTGGAACGCCCTTTTTAAGTTTATATCTAGGAAAAACTGTATTTTTAAAAATACTCTGTTTACTACTCGCCGGGTTAGTTCCCGAACCGGTGGTAGGCACCATGTAGACTTTCTGAAGGTATTTGTTTGAAATTTACTCAGAAATAAAACATTTCATTTCACTAACGTAACTAGTGTAATACGTACATTATCAACAGCTCCCTCATCAGCTCCGTGACTTATCAGGGTCTTAAATGTATGTTGGTCATCTTTTACTATTGCTGCAAAGTGCAATGGGCTTCGGCCGTCGTTATCTACCTCGGAGATACCTTGAGGGTACCTGTCAACGATGTAGTTAAGAATTCCACAATGCCCCAAGCCTGCTGCCTAAAATCAGAAATTTAAGTATGTTATGAAAAATTTGGGTCTTATATTACATTTTATATTTGTATATATACTAGATATAGTGAAGAAGATACAATAAATGGTACGTTACAAGCGATTGCCATTTAGAGTGTGGGCCATCGCGGGTGGCATTCTGAATACTTCAGGTACATAATATTTTACTAAACGGCTTAACTATTAAAAACTTGCATCTAAGTGAACATAATGACCAAGAACTTGACTTTGACGTTAAATTTATGTATGTCGCGTGAACATAATACGTTTTGATTGATATGGTAATCAAGTACGATAGAGTAATTCACCATTTGCATGTACATGACCTTTCAGCTATAAGGTAACTGTTAGACCACAATTTTTTCCTCCTCCTTATAGGTGAAAAATATTTCGTATTGTTTCTTCTTTCATCTTTACAACGATTAAGTCAAAGTCAAGAATAAAGAACAAATTACATATGAAAGCACTCATTGTATTGCTTCTATGTATTACAGCAGAAATGAGCGTTTGGATTAAGCAGTGAAAAGTTCTACTTACTTTGTGAAAAACCGTCATGTTGCTGCTGTCTCTACTTGACAGAATTTGAGGAGGAACAGGATCACCCGTAAGTTTGATTAGACCTTCCAAATCATTTTGAATAACTGCATTGTGAATGTCCCGAATTGTGTTCTGAAATTTGTTCGTACGTTTCAGTGGTGACACAAATCTGATAGGATTACTAAAATACTTAAAAAAGGTCAACAACCACATTGAAATCTTTATTAGATAAACTGTTGTACTTAAGTAAGTTATACCTAAACCGTTACAAGAATAGAATTTTAAAAATATAAACACATATTAAAATTTTTAAGGTGTGTACTATTCAACTAGCCTATAAATTTACTACCCTCATAGGACAGCTCAGAAGACTCCCAACAACGTCAAACTTATAATTCATATCAGGTCGGTCATGAAAAAAAGACAATCGTCGATTACATACCATCATATAAGGCACTGCTTCTAAGAATCTTTTCACGATCGGTTGACTGGACACTTCGCTTAGCAGTCTCGTGCCCTGACCCTCCCACACCACGCGCTGCAACCGCCCCATGTCGCATTCGTGACACCATATTCGAATATTGTGCCTTTTTATCACCAAACCTGAAAGAATAATACTGATTTAAAAATGTTCTTTTATATTTTCCCAGTATAAGTAAAGAATATAATATAAAGAAAATCACTACATTATAGTATCGCTTTTCTTAATTAATACTCTGTGCTTATAATAAGTTTTGAATTTGCCGCCTTATTTGAAAGATAAAGAGATGTCACTGTCACAGTCATTAGAAAATTAATGTCGCGTGGTTTTGTTTCGTAATTAAGTGTTAAGAGCTAATTTTGCTATAAAAGATATAACAATACCTGAAATAAAGGCTTTAAATGTTGTTTTTTGTCTTTACAGGTGAGTTACTTGTGATATACCTAACTAAAATTTCTTTGTACATAATTTGTTATTAAAAATAAATTTGTCTTTACAGAAAAACGCAATTTTGTCTTTATTTCACTTTTTAAAGTGTAATATTATTATAAAATATATATTCAGTAGTTTAGGAGTCAATCGCGGACAAAAAAATGACCCGTAATTTAAATACATATATAAAGATATGCAAAAAAACAGCCGGAAGCATTATTTGATCGATCGATTCCTTCTTTATTTATTTTTTTAATTTCACACTTTGTTACATGTTACATTGTACATACTTAAAATTAGTTTTAATATAATATAAGTAACAGGCGACCTTATCACTTAAGAGTGATCTCTTCCGAGAACCCATATTTAGTACAGAGTAAAAATAAATAACAAAAGTAAATCATACGGCGATATGTAACTTATTCTTAAACACATTGTACAGAAAATAAACTAATTATACATCCAAAACATAAAATGGTACATTTCCTTTCTTATTCTGTAAATAATATAAGGAATAGGTTTTTGATATTTATTAACTAGTGCGCTCCTTAATTAATATCCCGTGTTCATTATAACTATGTATTTTATTTTTATACACACGCAACACTGCAATCAATTACCTGCTTTATCTCTAGGTAATTAGGTATATTGTACTTTATTGATTTTTATATAAGTAATAGATTATGAATTATGTTATAACACTGAAATCTTTGGGTTTTTTTACTTTGGGTTTTCATAAGCTGGTCTGAAACTAAAAATGCGATTCAGTACCAAATAAGCATAATAGTTGAATACAATTTACTGGACATTAATCATGTAATCTTCAATTTCTTTAATACAACTCATGAGTGAAGATTTATAGTATTATATATTTTATCCCGTTTGTATTTTTGAAAAGGGTAACATTATAAAACGGCTAAAAATATTGCCATAATTCTTTATGAACTCTGTTATAACTCGTATTCATAATTGTATCTAATTTTCTAAATATTTAAATGTTTAATCCATAAAAGGAAATATTTAGCTCAAGTTGAGCTTACGAGCAATTACCTTACGCCAAAAAGTATGCGTTTCTTTAGCACATTGTATAGTATGGTATGTGTCGGAATTTAATTTAAAGCATTTGAATGCAAGGTATTTTTCTAGAAACACTAATCAATATAAAAGTTCAAGGCTGATCGGCCGTCAATAGGAGACGTGGGAAATATTGGCTGGTGCGTAAATGGATTGTGGCTTCAGCGTAAATTTTAAAATAGAACATTCAAAACGTTATAACTCGTAATTATTCCCGCTCTAACAATTGGATATTACTAGCGCACATAATATTATCAATTATCGATAGGAATATCAAATCCAATATTAGAAAAACATAGCCAGAAGTTGGTACTGATATTAGTAGTCACAGTCACAACCTTTAACCAGTCACATTAAAAAAATTACTGACTCATTTGCATCATATCATACTCAAACGGCAATATGTATGCATATGCATATTTCTATGGCTGGACTATAATAAATGTTATCTTCTAAAACAGTTAATGCCAATGATTCTCAAATGCGATAGTTGGATCGAATAAATGATTATGTACAAGAATAAATTACATACATACACTCCTTCAGATCGAAATTATCATAACTAAAAAAAATTAAGTAACTTTTTAACATTTCATCTCATAAATTTTAAAGCGTAAAAAACCGTTAAACTGGCATTCATTGGTAGTTACTTAGTACCTAGTTAGGTACTCTTTCATAAAATAATTAAAATTTGATGTCACAGTTTTCAGAGAATGACGTTCAAATTGTTAATTTTCACGAGTCAAGGCTGGTTAAAATGTTAACAGGACAGACAAGCTTAATGTTTAATGACTCAACCATCGATCGATGCTTACACATGCCTTTTTCAGAACGAGTATATGTCCAATGTAGGACACATCGATGTCAATACTCATTATGTGCCCTGCTCAAAACATATAGACTTTCACGTACAGACTAATAATTCCAATACAACGATCGATTTTGATATTTATCGTATGTCATACATAAAGTAAAAAGTTTGATGACTTTCTAGACCTATCTAATTACAGTGTAGCTGACAATGTAGTGGTTCTATTTAAATAATAACAGCTATTTAGGTTATTCGAGACTTAGCTATACATATTTGTAGTTTTTAATAATGTATTTGCGGACATAAGAAATTAATTTAATAACTATTTAAAACTTGTCCTATGTATTAAGCAGTGAACTTAGATATTGATTTAAAAGACATGATATTCCATATAGTTGTAACAACTCTTTCTATCTATCTAAATAATTTTAAACATATATACTGTAAGGAAAGCGTTCAAAGAAAACTATAATTTTAAGAATTACATACAAGTCAAGCCACTTTTTATAAAAGCTCTTCAAGAGTTTGAACCGAAATAATTGCGTAAGTAGCAACAAGTTTGCGTGACGCTCGCTCGAGATTAGCATAATACGAACTTACTGAAACCAACCGATTCATTCAGATGATAACATTTATTTCTTTTACTTCGTAATCGCTAATTAAACAGCTTGTCTTACATTGTTTTGTAACGCTTACGTATTTGAGTAATTAGAAATGATTTAGTTTATAAAACGGGTGAAAGAGGGTAGGGCTAGAAAGGCTAGGAAAAACAATACATGACCACGCAATATTTCAGCCACGCCTTTCAGAGCCAAGCCTTTATCTACACGCTAAATAAAAACACTATATTTAGCTTGCTTGACGCATAACAAAAACATAAATTTATATAATTTTGGTACGTATAAGTTAGTTTTTTCGAGGTACTTCTGATACGAGATTTAGGTATTGTTTATTCTGATAATTTAAAAAAATCTGCATGAAAATCGTTTGCTTAGTTTTAAAGATTTAAGCATATCAAAGATTTAAATAGGGACAGACATAAGAAAGCTACTTTACACTATTTAATGATGAAGTTTCTATCGTAGCTATAAATTAATCGTGATATTATTATTAAGAGACAATATAACAATATACAGAAAACCTTGTATAGCGAGTACTAATTTACGGGTTTTGTCGGTTCCTTTATGAATGCTATGAGACCTTTACGCCAATTGTATCACAGTTTAATTTTTTCACTATCAAGAGTCGAATTAAGCGATAAATGCGTCTTAAAGAACTACCATATTGACATTTACCTAGGTAAATTTATTTTATGGCAACTTCTAGGCGCTGCTTTCATCTTGATACCTAGATACGAGATACTGGCTATTGGAAGAGGAGGCGGTGGAAGATAAGCGGATGGACACTGTTATTCTTTATGTATATTCCAATACGATACTAAATATGCTTTATTTTTTTATTTGAATCTTTGTATGTGATTATCTATCTCTATAAATTTACCAGAAAAATGTCGTCATTCTCATAATTCCAAAATAAAAATGATCTACGAAAGTCTACGTGGATGCTACGACTCTACGCATGGACAACTACGAATTAATTAATAGGCTAATAATATTTTAATGTATGGTTGTTATAAATCTTTAATAAAAATCATACAGAATATATTAAATTTTAATTTGCGAGCGACATCATACAGATTGCAGTTTAGAAAGATTCAACAACTTATCAGCAACGTTTATATTTAATTTTTCCTTATTGAGGTTAATTTAACAACCGAAATATACTCGTATATACCCTATATGTAATATAATTCGTTCGCTTACATTAACATAAGGTAGCACCTCTTTTACATAACAATTTTATTGGTCAGTTTAATTTAGGCGAGTCAGGAAAGGCACTTAAGTTATTTACGTCACCGGGTATTTTTGGATATTTGCTGCTTGTATATTTCTATGAAATATGTTCTACTGTCTAGTGTTTATAACATACCTACGATTTATTAAAAAAAATTACAGTTTGACATAACTTTAAAAAAGTTGCCATTAAATGTGTGGTCATCAATATAAATTATTTGTAAATTACAAGCATAGAATATTAAACATAAAATAATTTGACTAAATATAAAAAAATACAAACAGCACAGAATAGAATTTTTTTATCATGATTACAATGGCTCTTTTATAATAAAATAATTATTGACTTAAATCATTTAAAAGTTTTTCAAAAAGTTTATAAATTTTACCATAGTCAATAGAAATGTTAAAAATTAGTCTTAATTTATTATAGGCCACAAGAAATAAAAAAAAATTCAAATTTGGAACTCACCAGGGGGGTTCGGCCGCGGCATGTCGGCAGTGGGCAACAGCAGCAGAGTGCGCGCGGCGCGGTAGTGTGCGAGCGTGCGT
>DWAJ01002481.1:0-17407 GCA_018238005.1 Eurema mandarina
CGCGCTAATCTCAGGATCTACTGGTTCGAATTGAAAAATTCTTTTTTTATTGAATTGACCATTTATCGAGGAAGGCTTTAAGCTATATAACATCACGCTGCGACTAATAGGAGCGAAGATATAATGGAAAATATGGAAAAAAACGGGGAAAATTATTCATCTTTGAGGGCTTCTTTTGCGTGCGCTGCGAAAACGGTTCAAGATACAAAAATAATATGTATGAACGAATTATTTCTCTTTAAATGATCTAAAAAAAAGTCTGCGACAGTATATGTCTATCTTCTAAGATTGGCTCACTATAACATAATAATAGAAATAGATCTGACGCGACGAAGTCGCGAGCAACAGCTAGTCTTCTTATACATAACAAATGTAATTTAAAAGTAGATATGTAATGTTTGCAAAGGGACTTAAAAATACATTTGCTTATGAAGCGAGCGTAGGTATGTATCAAAGCAATGTCATCCAGTTAACCAGTTAACATGAAGAAATCTAAATAATTCGAATTAAGCGTTGATATGTAAACACCGAAGTGAAATCAATTAAAAATCTATACTTAATTTATTGGGAAGCATAATCCGTCATACACCTTATTAGAAGGAAAGATACGACAGAACGCTCATTTTCGCAGTCGACTAATCAGCAAAGTTAAGTCGATATTACAAAATCTGCCGGCATACATTGTGAGTGATTGCATTCGCAGCACGTCGACATTTATCGATAAGTCCCACGATCGATTCCGTTTTAAATGTCCTTGCCAGAACTGTTGAATATGTCTTGGCGATTATTTATTTTACTTTTAAATAGAACGTGATTTTTAAAGTGAGATAAAAATAAGGACTTAGTATGCTTTTATACATGCTTAAGGATATTATGGGAGTTGTCAGTGTTAGTTGCGTACATAATTGTAATTTGAAAGCGTGAGGTTTTTGGAATCATGTTGTATATGATATTTGAAATATTTAAACAAAAATATGAAGTGAAAAATAGATAATTAGTATTACATCCAATTTTGAACCTCATCTAACTTACTTCCATTTTCTTAATATTTTGTTTTAAAATCTGAATATTGTTAGTATTGTGTATGTTTGTGTGCGGGTGCACTCACATGTGTGTGTGTGTGTGTGTGTGTGTGCGTGAGAAAATTAATAAATTAACGTCGAATTTGAATATACGGTACAGAGAAAACTTTTAATGTATGAATTATAATGCAACACTCAATGATTAGCTATATTTGCTAAAAACCATAGATTGCATTAACATCGTCGCAAGCAAGGCTGTTCGCCCACTGCGGCGCCCGCGCATCCATAGATTATTTAGCGCAGAAGTACCGCGATACGCATTATTTTAAGACTTATTTTATTTTACACAGTTTATTTTGTGTATGTCACTTCTTTTTTTTTCATTGGTACTTTCTTAATGACATACTCATCGCATTTTTACAGTTTGTCGCTTTACAATTTTAGTAAAGAGTAAATTAAGTACTTATCAATTTTTCACGTAATAAGTCCATTAATCAGTCTCAATTATCGATAATAGTTTTTATGAATTTAATTGCCCCTTAAATAAAATAATCTGTGATTTATATAGACGCATAGAAATGTTCCATCAATTGCTAGTCATAAAATTTCAAATTAATGAAATATTTTTATCTGACGTTATATTTATACTGAAACGCAATACAAAAATCGCAGACAACACGATAAAAAGAGATGTGAATTCAACATAAAATGCAAAATCGAGATTGGCTTGAAATCGCGTCTGAAATGGCAGTCTAATTAACTTACTCTTTGATCGGGTTACTCATTACGTTGATAGATAAGTACCAATTAGAACGATCAAAACAGATGTCAGTTTGGATTAAAGTATGCAATAATTAGCGAGCTCTGGCCTTTGTTCGGCGTGTGATTAGCGTGGGCGGGTAGCATAGATCAGTTATGTACATGTAGTATTGCAGTAATAAACGAGGCGAGACGCAGTTACAAGGTTTCGGGATAGACGAAGAGATTCTGTTTTACTCTTGGGCTAAGTAGGTAGGATGTGTGTGTATCCCTGGTATTGAAATCTTGAATCGCGCTGGTTTTATTTAATTGTAAGTCTATGTATGACTATGTTATGGGACTTTTCGTAATGTAGACCTAACTTTTTAGGCGACTTTTGTAACTATGTAGGTAAAATTATTAAATACTGATTGTAAGTGTTTCTAAATATGTTTTTATAACTGTTTCGTCAGTCTTTTAAGAGAGCTCTTGTATCAAAGCCCTTGGTAAGACCAAACATATACACGATTTCGAAGTTTTCGACATTCTTCCTATCTGTGTATTATTTCTCATTAACTTAAAAAAAACAATTATCTCTCGAAACAATTATCCAACAAAGACATCCCGTACAAAAATCTTTATTTCAAACAGTTAAGACAGTAAATAAGTAAACGTATAGTAATGTTACAAGGTTTTTATGAGCAGTTAGTAGGGAGGTGTGACCACTACCGTTCGGACGGTGGTCCGATCATGTGACGGTTATAGCATCCGTGTACTGTGTTTACGTTTAAAGTTTAATGGAGTTTACTTATGAGCTATCTACTTGGTGCAGTGGTATGACAACTGTCTACTGCGCGAAGGGTCGTAGGTTCGACCTTCACACCGGACAAATATATTTGTCAATTATGTATAGTACGCGTCATTTATGTTTAGCGATTGGCGAGAAAAGCTGCGCTTCGGTAGAATCGCGCTCGTAATTGACGTATTGGTGCGAGAAAGACAACACGACTGGGACAACCAATCAACGCTCGCGCACCCGACGATCATGCGCCCCGCGCGCCGCACCGCTACCTTGATACCGTATTTTTGACTTCTGCGCAGGTTTCGTTCAGCGCTTAAGATTTGTGACGCATACTATACCTATGCTTAAATCTTTGTAACTACGCAACCGATTTTCACGCGATTTTTTAAAGATAGAATTATTCAAGAGGAATTTTGAAATGTTTTTTGTCAAGCAAAGTCTGACTATTCTACTATATTAAATGTTATAGTGAAAGGTAGCATTTGTGTTCATCGATTATTGTACTTTACTATAGGTGATAATAACTCTTGTCTCATACATATTTATATAAATAAATACAGTTTAGGTAAGTCTTTGAATAACTACGAGAATGATTCAGATACCATTAATTAATTTAAACTATCAATAGATTAAATCCCTTTCCAGTGAAGGGACATACACATTTAAGGAAAGGATGTTACACATTCTGGTTCTAAACCTTTCTAGCAATCCTTATAAGGGTCTGTCACAAACGAGGTCTTATTACCTAGACTTATTTGTTTTAATAATTAATATTAGTCTAAATTATTAAACATTAATTAGTAAGGGTTTGCAAAGGTGCTCGTGACCCCTACCCGTTCTAAGAGGGAACAAGGGGGGGTTTGGTCGGTACAAGTCCATGAAAACTCATTCAAATAACCCCGCCGCTATGTGTATTTGAATGGATTAAGCAATGTTAACAATTTTATCTAATAGGTTCCTAATTCTTACTTTAATTTATTTTAAATAAGTCTACATTTCTTGTAAAAACACAATATATACATACGGTACTTGCACCCATTGAACTTTCTAGAAATACACGCAACAGAAACAGTTATTCTTTTGTCATATTTTTTAAGTTCTATTTATACTTAGAAAATTATCTCTAGAGGGTTCGCTATGTTAATGTCGTCCTCACTAATGCTTTAAATACCCTCAAATAAATTAATCGACCCTTTTGGCCTGTAATCCTTTCCCTCGTAAGCCTTAGTATACAATATATTCAATAGTTACCCAAGTCTCGTAGAAAGGGTTAGATGTGTTGTCTATTGGAAAACTTAGTTCAGTATTTTAGGACTACGAGTATGTTACTTTAATTCAAAAATGAAAAAAATGTATTTAAATAATTTTAAGTCCACCATTAGTGCCATAGTATATTAATTTATTGTTTTATTAGATAGTTTGATAGTAAGTTAGCAAAAAATAAAGATTATAAATACCAAACGAAACGCAATTACATCAAACAAAATGCCGATTTTCTGTAGGAGGTTGGTAATTCGTCTTGCGACATGACGCTATTCTGAGTTCAAATTTAAAATATTAAGTGGGGAAGTAGGAACAAAGTCTTAAAATATAAATTTAAGATTGTTACCTCACTTCCTATTTAAATGTAACGTTGACGGAGAAAATTCAAAAGATATGTCATCTGATGCCTATACGATTTTGTATAATGCGTATCCTCTTTTCAACACTTTACAATATATTATTGTGTGATAGCAACACATTTCCTCGGCTCACGTTTTCGGCTCAACTTTTTCTTTGTCATTTGACATTTGACGGTTGATTTGACAGCTGTCACAGACAATCGACGCAAATCGCGCGGCAAATCGTTCACAGACAATTAAACAAGCAAATTCGAGGGAAGCCGTCTCTTTGATGATGTGTTGAAGGCGATTAGAGGCTGTTAAGGTTCAACGTGTATGTAAGATATTTTTTTATTTAAATATTTCATTTACTTAATACGATATAGCTTAAATTTACTATTATAGGGATAGTGTTCTCTTATGTGCTGGTGTATATAAGTTAGTGGACTGACAATCTTTAAATGCATTTTTAATATTATTTATAGTACAAGGCCCTTTACTATTATTTCAGGTTTAGGTTCAACAGCACGTCACATTGCATGTTTCAAGTTGCTAAATAGACTATAAAAAATAGCTGCAAAATGTCCGCCATTTCAAGCGTGGCAAATTATTAACGTCCAACCAAAATCATATTAAATCTTCACACAATAGGATCGGATTACAGTACAGTAAACCTAAGAGTAAAAACTACTTTATCATGGGACTTTGGTCCCTATCTGTATGGAATAAGGTATGGTTTTGAGTGATAATTTAGTTGTGTTATTGTACGCTCAAATGTGCATGTGTGGCCAAACAATTGACGCATTAGGGAGCATTCACGATCGTCTTAAATGCTACTGTAAATTCTTTCTATTATTCTTAGCCATGGGTATATTTTGCATTTAATCTTAAACAATGGGTGTGGGTAGGGGAAACTGTGTGTAGAATATTAATTCAACCGTTTTCGTATTCTAAATGTCAACATAGAAAATTTTAAATCCTTTTGTAATTAATTTATATGTATGATGATATGATGTACTTATAGAGGATTTTTGTCAGAAGTATTAAGTAGGATAGAAGTACAGGGTTACAGAAGTAAGTTGTATTAGCGTAGTGTTAGCCACCAAAGATTGTGAAGGTGGGTCAGATAGTGGAATTTCTCCCAACAAGGAACGTTAATCCTTATTCCACCCACTATTCATATTGTAAATGTTGTTCATATAAGGTACGCATTTTATGCGTTTCCTAACTCTCAGTGCAAAATAATATAGGAGTTTCTTTTCCTTACGGCTTTAAGGCATCACTTCCGTTATTGTATACATTTTTGCGCATTTTAAGATCCAAACCGTGTAAATCGCGCCATTGTTCGCGCGTCATATCCACTTTAGCGTCTTATATTTTGATCGAATTAACGCTTTGCACCCCAAAGCCTGTGCTACAATAGCGAACCCTTCGCAATACAATATGTATTGTAATTAAATACACAGATGTATAGAACACAGGTTTAATGTAGCGGAAAATGTCAACGCGTATTGTATTGGAAGTAAACGTTTACCGCTTTGTTCTGACGTTGGTAAAGGAGACTTTAATATGAATGTAGTCGCTTTTTGATACGTACACTATATAAATAACTAATAGTATAAAGAAATACTTCTTGGTAAAGAAAAAATATGGGATAGCTTTAAAGAACTGTTGCATTTGTTTAAGTTGGGTACACTATGCCCAGATGATATTGGACACTTCAGACATTACGCTAAAAAGCTTAGTTACCTATAGGAAGGCGAATTCGCAGGACTTATAGCAGTAGAGGTAGCATTAGATAACAAAAGAATAACTGTTTCAGTTCGGTGTAGTTCTACAAGATTCTATGGGTGCAAGTACCTACTAAGTAAGTTCCTTTTATGTGTATAATGCAGTTCCACAAGAAAGGTTAAAATATTTTTTTTGTTTCATCAAAAGCTAGTTTCAGAGACGTCGGTAAAAAGAGCATGGGCCATGTTAGACTTGTACTTGTACACTGTTTTTGTCTCATAGAGGGTAATTTTGAAAAGGTTTCCTTAATAACATATGATAAAAAATATATTTCTCACCAGATATTGAGACTCACTAACCCGTTTCTACATTAAGGAACAATTTTAAATGTTCAAAATAAGAACAAGTTTGTCATTAATTCAAACCTACACTTCTTTATACGCCATCTGTTTGAACAATATGAAACAATAAATCTGTCTGCGCGTGCGCGTGTTCCACACTGCAATTTGTATTAATCGACGATTTATGGCCGATGACGAAATCTGCTTGGAAAAATAATATTAGTGTTTTCGTATATTGTTTAGGAAACTTTTTGTTAGTTTTATATTGCATTATTAAACCACAGCGTGTTTTTCAGTCCTGTGGCAATACCGGAATAAAAAGACCCACGTATAACTTGCATAATAAACTACAACCTACTCAACTTCGTAAAAAACGTCCATACAACTTTCGCGAAGTAAGAATTCTATGGTTTCGATTTTTCAACAATAGCCCAATTTAACATCACGAATTTTTATTATTAGGTTGTTTAAAAGTCAATCAATTATAACCGGCATTCGACTTAACCTCATGTTAAATAATGATTAATAATTAATACGTGCTTTTTAGAAATAATATAAAAAAATATTAAAATCTACCTCCTACTGTACGCAGTTGTTTGTGAAAAACGAGAAAACCAACTCTATCAAGAAAGTCTTAAATTTTCCTGTTGACGTCGCGTTTACGAGACTCGTAAAACGAGATGGGGTTACATCAAACTTAGATTGGTTACGTTTCCTACGTTATTTTGCGACATATAACGGTGACATTATTTATAAGGGTCCCAATAATTCCTTATTTGTACCACGACAAAAAATAGTCCAACTTTTCATTTATTTCAATGTGTTATTACGAATGTTTTTTTGATTTAACTTATTCTGTTTTAAGCACAGTATCAAATCTTTGAAAAGATGGGCTAGCGATATAGAAGAATGGAGGTAGCTGGAGGAGGCCTTTGCCAATAGGCAAACAGACCGTGCGATGGCAATTTAAATTAATTTTATTTAATTTTTAATAATTACAACTTAAAGTTGTAATTAAAAAAATCTAAGCATTATCTGTATAAAGGCTATTTTTATTATTCTTATTATTTAATCTTCCTTGTGAAATAATAATTTAGTACACTCTCATTGAATATACTAATGTTCGTGCTCCGTAACTTAACTAATAACCCAACCATTTTGTTCAAGAATTGTTAGCGTGTGTATATGGTTATAAACAAACAAATAAAACACCCCACGGGTGTATTTATTTACCTTATTGCAATTATATGACAGCGTCCGTCCAAATCAGAAGCTCTACTCCCAACGCAATCGTCATCGATATCGAAAAAATTTGATAAAGCGGTATGATCGAGTTCTGGAATTTAAGTTACTCTAATAAAGAATCAATCATTCAGTTCATCGTGATGCAATGAAGAAAGTCAAATATTGAAGCTCTACTCTAAACGCAATCGTCGTTGATATCGACAAGTTTTGATACGACATCGAAATTTCGAACTTAAACTAATTTAATAAAGAAACGGATTGAACATCAGTTCATCGTGTGGCTTTCGAAATGCAAACAAAACAGTTTTTATTTCTATTTTAAGTCGTTTAAAAAGTGTATCGAATCTAGTCAAAATCGACGTCGATTGTGTTTCGAGTAGAGCTACAGCACGCGACTCGATATATGAGTATGCGAGTAGCACATTCCGCCGTCGGAGCTAAATGTGGCTGCATCCGTAATGGGACACACATTGCGTTATTTACTAGCTTCCTTTCAAGGTTATATTTGCACTAAAATGAAATCAGTTTCGAGTTTGTGTGAGGGAATATAGAAATGGTGACTTTATTCTAGGAGAAACCCAAAGTAAGTTTAGGCTGTATTTTTCTCTGAAGAAGAATATAACAGAAGAGTTCTGCCTAATTTTCATATAGTCATGAGAACGTTTTACTTAGATCTCCACTGAAAAGTAGTTAAATAATACGGCTGATTTCCACTAAGTAGGTTTTTTGCGGACAGACAGAGTTTTACGTTTCATTTCATTTATATTATAATAAACAGTTACAGGAGCGAGTGGGATAGCGAGTAATTGCAAGTATACTCGTAAAGTGGCAAGCGAAGATCCACGCTAGACAGCGCTAACAAGATCCAAATTAAGATCAATCACGAACAATTGGCGGGTGTTTTTCTCAGAACTGTCATGGCGGGTGATGGATCGTCGCCACTTCGCGCCAACATCGAATTGGTTAACTGTGTAAATACATCCTAATTTGAGTCCCGCTTGGCGATACATCATTTTTATTTAATTTAATTAATGAGTTAATGTGCAATGTCCTGTGTTTTAAACTATTTTGGATCTAATTTTTGAGGTTATGTCAAACAGTCTCCTTTTGGGTGTGATGCTTAATGGATAGATATATTAAATCTTTTATATAATAGCAAGAAATGGAGGTGGTTATAGACCATGACTACTTAAAGTCGTAACGAAAAGGACTGGCTTACGAAAAGACTGTAAAGAATTGTCCGCTAACTCACTCTACTTACTGTATCATAAACTTAAACCAAATCTACAGTTCTACTTACTTCTGCCAACATTATATCAAAATCAACGGACTAACGGCAAATATATGTAGGAAATAAGTACAAAATATTTCCACAATGACAAAACATTATTCTGTACTAATTTCCAATCTCCTCATAGTGTTAAATGCTGACTAAACATTACTAGTCGTATTCCGTTACGCCCCACACATTGCGAGACTCCCAAATACCCATTGCCAATCTATTTACGGCCATAAATGTAATAACGATAAAGTTTAATTTTACTTGCTCTTTTGAGACTTTACTGTCACAGGCGATATTGGATTTTCAGCTATATTTTCTTAGTTTTAAGGTGTAATTTTGGTTAAGGGTTGGTTTGCTAGGGTGTTCGTATATATGAGGTGTTGAAATCACACGAGTAGTGTCGAATGTGAACTGTAGACTCAATCAAAGTCTGTTAAAAGCTAGACGAGTGATATCGAACTTGGTTTTATGGGTACATTAACTTTAACTAAAGTAAAGATAATTAATATATCGTATATCCCTTTTTGGTCAATCATCTGATGGTAAGGAGTCACCAAGAAGTAAGTTGTTATAGAGATGGCTATTTCTACCTGAGATGAGATATACAGACAATATTCTGTATTTTTCTATGGAAAGGTTCTTCCTACAACCTACCTTTAGCTGACAAAAGTTAAATTTTTTTTAATCAATCGTATAAGATTTTTGTCCTGAAAGTTATTTTATAAACCTTTATTTTTTATATTTTAGAGAAAAACGCAACGCAAATGATTAGGCGTGTCACCTGATATAAAGTGATCACCGCCGCTCATGAAAACTTGCCACAAGTCACAAGTGTGTTGCCGGCCTTTAAAGGATTGGTACGCTCTTTTTTTAAGGTAAGATTTAGAATATAATAATGATACAATAATATTTAAGGCTGTCTTCATAATAAGAATATTAAGTCTCCTTAGCAAATAATATATGTATTTAACGTACTAACACAAATCAGCGATTCATTTATTTTTATCCCATGTTTATGGAGCTCTTTGGACTTTAACTACTAAGTATATATTTCTTTAACAAGCTCTAAAGAGATTTAACCCTATCCTGCGGGCATGTCGCACGTACCAGACCACGGTTGACGGTATTTACAACGCCTGATTACTGATTGCATTACCTCGCCGCGCGGACGCTCGTTAGACGTCTCTCAGACGGTATCATCGGCTAAATTAGATTGCCGATCGCAGTTACAGGGTTAAATCTCCGTGTTAGATGTTAATTGGGGCTGATATTTAACTTATGTTAGTAGGTTATCTAAATTTGAATTCAGGGTGTGTTTGCTAATTATAAGGTTGAAATGTATTTAGATGTTTTGCTTGTATAAGAAAGTCTGTTACAAATTTCTATCCCGAATTATAATGTGTCGTTGTAGTGGAACTTTTCGTATTACAGTTTATTCTTTAAGTAATTGTATAAGAAAGTTTTCAAATGCTCTTCTGTTAAATTTTTTTGTATGGTTTTGTGGTTTTGGTTGATATTTGGTACACTGATGGATTAAAACAAAAGGTTTTTTTGTATTGCTATTGCGATGGAAATATAAATTATGCAAGGTGGGAGGTAGTGTATAAGTATCTTATATTTTTGCATCATAACAATAACAAAAATTAAATGCTAATGCTGAAACTATTTCTCAATTAATATGATGTGCTTAGGAAGCTATCGAAAAGCCTATCGAACGGCTCATCAAATTGTCTTCAATCAAGCAAAGATCGAAAAAGCTACATGGGAAATATGAAATTTGGCGGATAAATTGATATGACGGCGACACCGCCTGTCGGTAATACGTTTGGGCATTTCGCGAAAAATTCAATTTCGTTAGAGCCGGTGACATGTGACGTGGGTCTCTCCATTGCATTATGTTCCTAGACCCTTAAATATTTTTGACTCCGGGTGAGTTTTATTTGACGCTAAGTGTTATCGTATGTGTTGTGTGTATACAGGTGATTAATTATTTTTGTAAGGGAATTTTGTACTGAGTCATAAAAGTCTCCACTCCAGCATTTGTTCAAGGCTTGAAACCTGACCCTTAATTATGGTCAATTCATGGTACGACGTATATTTAATTATTTATTTATCCTTTATTACATGTACTTAAATTACATATATGTAAATGGCGGCCTTATATAGTCAGTGATTTCAGCCAGGCAAACAGAACTATCATGTGTCTTATGATGTCGCTTGCTAGTACAATGCGACATTGCTTCAAGTCTACATTCTGATCTGACAGTCAAACATAGCTCTGAATTATATTTTAGGAATTAAATAAAATAAATAATATGTATATCCGATATTATGTATTACGTCACTTGCCAGTACGATGCCATTGCTCCAGGTTACGTTATATTCAGACCGTCTAAATTATTTTTTTATAAACATAGACGAAATTGAAAGCAAATAAAACGCTGTAATGGTTAAATATGTTTTATAATACCCTCACAACTATGGACTGGGTGAGTTATAAGAGTTTTGTTGCAGCGAACTTTTCAGACAGGATAAGAAACGGTCCGCTTTGTTCTTAACATAATAATGAGGCGAGCCGATTGTTTAAGCTTCTCAAGTGTTTGCAACTTCTCTACAACCTGAGGAAAGGGCAATGCGAATCTGTTCTACACCAGTAGCTTCGATTGTGCTGTACAGTCGACTACTAAAGTATATTAATGCTTTCCAAATGAGGAGCCATAATACGTAATAACATTTTGTCACACATTCCATAAATTACTTTTGGGTCTTTCTTGATAACATTCTACATTTTAAAATCATCTAATTATTTGTCTTACATCCTTTCGCATATCATGCTAATCTATTCCTTCTTATAATTCACTTTATACTTAATACTAGCTGTATCCCACGGCTTAACGCGCGGTGCTCCCATTCCCGGGGCAATATCTATCTACATACCAAATTTTAATTAAATCGGTCCATTCGTTTTTGCGTGAAAGAATAAGAAACATACATCTATACATACATTCTAACAAACTTAAAACACTAGGATAGAAGGAAAAATAGTAGGATAGATTTAAAATACATAAATACGAGACATACGGCGCGCTGAAGTCTCCCATAGCTTACCTTACAGTGTCGGTCAGTAAAAGTATTTTCCTACATTTTATGAAGCCATAAAACTCAGTGGGCAATACGTCCGTTATCTAGCGACATTGCAGTCTTCATGGACATATAAAAACGCCCCATTGCTCTTGTAAGGGGAATTCTTCATGCGCACAGGGTAATGTTTATAGAGATTACGGCTTATGTCAGTGAATGACTTACTCTGTTAAAACTTGATTGAACATCTTATATGAACTCAGCGCTGATCATTATTATTTAATACTAGCTGTTGCCCGCGACTCCATTCGCGTTTACTTTCATAAAAAAATTATTCACCTGGAAACTGGATAAAAAGTATCCAATGTCCTTCTCCTGGTTCTAAACGACATCCCCACCAATTTTCAGCCAAATCAGTTGAGCTGTTATCGAGTTATAAATGGTATAACTAACACGACTTTCTTTTATATAATATAAGATTCACAAGGCTGGTTTGGGCTGCCACAACTATTTGAAATTCAAATTTTAAATACGTAATATTTAAGTCATATTGGAATTCCTTACTTAAAGTAATAACTCTTTATTACCAGTGAAGGAAAAGAGTGGAAAGGATAATTAATATTTAATATGCCGTCTCGAACGAGAAGAGGGAGTACTACAGTTTTTGTAGCAGGGTGCACCACCATGATTTATGTGTAATATGTGTATTAAAGTCTTTTTTTTGTTAGGCTCTCCCCAACATCCCCCCCTTCAGGTTTGGGCTTGAAAAAATACCATTTAAACAAGTAACGAAAAATAAAGTAATTTAAAATGTCTCTCCAAGTATCCTGCTCTGTAGTATCGTAAAGAGTCTAGAGTCAGCGGTCTAACGTGGGTTAAGAAAGCATCGTCTAAGGCGAATGCTCACCGCATTCACTTGTGGGACATTCTAGCTTGATATCGGAATATTACGGGGTATCATGGACTCTCTATATGTATATTATGGCTTTATATCTTGCTTTATAGACGTGTGACGTTGTGACGTCATTAAAATAGTAGTTCTTTAGATATTATGTAATTATTTAATGAACAATTAATTTTATTTTTATTTTTTATATTAATCTAAAACCATAGAAGTTAATTAACTTATTGATATCTCTTGATTCCAAACTTATTATTTTTCAAAATAAAGCAAGCATTATTAAACATGGTTATAATGTACATATTACTTAAGTAAGTACTCAAATACGAACATACAAAACGTAATAAAATATTACCCTATCTAATGTTACCCTACATATTTTACATCAGCATGAAAATTATTAAGGAAAAAATATTCAATACGTGAATTTACGCTTACATACTAGAGGCCCCGAACTTCATATCTTTAAAAGTAAGCCGAAAGTTCAAAAGGGAACTACCGAAGTAACAAGTAACAAGTTACAAGTAACAAGCATTATACGGTGTCCAGACGTGACTCGACATGATTTACTTGATAGATTCCAACGACGTGACACACTTACTAAATACCTTTTAAAGATTATTCGGGGGACATCGTAATTTTGGTAAGAAAAAGGGTGAATAAAATTCTCCTCTCAGAGGAGGTACTATGTTAATTATCATATAGGTTGAGATTAAACGCTTATTATTAAAAAAACGCTCGAAAAAATATACCTATACATGATTTACCTTTATTTTCGTAATTAGATTTTTGATAATCATTAATTACCAAAGAAACTAAGATGGCCTAAATCTTTTTAATCGGAATAAGATGTACATCTTAAACTAATTTAATTTAACCAGGGAATAAAGAAAAACAAACTAAGTAACCCTTGCATTTAATAATATTTGGAGACGGCGTATACATCAGAATTAGGTACATAATAAGCCAGGTGTCGCTCTTACTAGTGTAGTTTTCATTCCCGGAGATTGCCCCTAGGATTGCCCGATAGGATGATAGGATGCCCCAATTGACTAGGATTCAAATTATACTGTATCTTGGGTCTAATTCAGTTCTATGTCAAAATTCAGACAATCCTTTCAAGCGTTTTTGCGTCAAAGTACAAAATTACTTTCATCCTAACGAACTTTTGCGATGACGATATTGATAAAATACTTGAGGTTATATACTAGTAAATCAGTATGACACATCTGCGTTATATTCTATGTGTAAGTAACAAATCCGCCGCAAGACACCTGTAAGCGTTACTTAGTATAACTCATTCGCCGACGCGCTCCAACGAGCCTCCCGAGGCATTAGTTGCGAACAAAATCGATTACTCAAACAAACTTTGTTCTACGCGTTTTTATATTAATTTTTCTTTTAATTAGTATTTTTATGTTTAACTAGTTGATCAGACGCGACTTCGTTTATGCTTTACTTTGTGGTAGGTGACCACCTATTTTCTCTGCATCGAAATCGATTCTGCTTTCAACAGTTATACATTATCAACACATTTGGCTATTAATTTTTATATCATATATCGTATACCATTTTAGATTATCAATATATAATCGTTATCGGCGGATTTTGCTCTGACTCCAAGCCCGTGAATGCTGGTGTCCCACAAGGCTGCGTCTTGTCTCCCACTCAGTTCCTTATGCAATCAATCAAAAAATATCAATGACATCCTACAATTTGGCAGTATACATTGCTATGCAGATGATAATACCGATGATGCTATTCATTGGTGGAGGTGGTCGCTTAACACCAGGCAAACATTCTGCACAGTTGACGAATTATAGAATATTATAATCTAAAAGAATTGTGGCGGTGTACTTTTTTCTTTTGAAAACATCGATAACATATCAATCAAAATAACCTTAGTAGCGAGGAAAGATGGCTCTTTTTAGCTAAATCCATACAGCAATACTTCACAGAGAAACTCATGGGTAAAGCCAGTTTCCTATAATAACAATACCGTAACTCACAACGTCCCCGGATAACCGGCCGGACGCTCACCTCATATCCGGCGGACTCGCCGACTCCACGGATAATACCTATATAACCTGGCTGTATAATATAACCTGGCTTCGTTTCGTCTGTCTATTCGCGACCAACTAAAAAAATATTTTGATGTGAAAAATTTTGCCTACGATCATATACGTATTATATAACTTATTCAGTTGCCTGGAAGGCCGATTTTTGCGGTGCTTATGCCTCACATTGCGTTTTGTGCGTTACGTGGTTGCACTAAAGACCCATAATACTCCTTAATCCCATTGTGTATTTTCATATCTTTATCCTTAGAAACTATTTGCAATGTTCAAACACTTAACTTGACCATGTCGAAGCCAAAGAGGCATAGTAATTTAAATAAGAATTTAGCAATTTATTTATGTAAGTTACTTTGTATGTTCCACAGTAAAATCATCATAACTGACCTGATTTTAATTAATAAGGTAAGGTAAATAATCAAAATGATTCATAGTGATAAGAGCGTGTTTGACTGATAGATAGACTAGACTAGACTTTCAGTTACGTAATCGGATTTTTAGCTAATTTTCAATAGTTTATATACTTGTTTTTTTGCAAGTTTATTCGATTTATAAAAAACACCCGTAAAGAGGCTGACTTTGTATCAGTTGTAAGCCGAGGGTCATCAAATAATATTCCCTTAACAATATTGAATATCACAAATAAACTTAAAATCGCCATCAATATGCAAAAATATATTTCTCGTTTCGCACGCGTTTTACGTGTCTGTCCATCGCCCGCTGCGAACACATTAACATAATATATTATATGTGTATGTTTCGAATCACGTCGTAAATTTAAAGTGTACCAGAACATAAAGGAACTTCAATATCGAGCGATTTTGACACCAAATTTATTATTTAAGGGACTAGCGAATGTGTTTTACAGAACTGTTATTTTTGCCGCAAAATTTACGTTTTGGTCTTTGTAATTGGGAACACAAAGATTATTGATATATATTAAATTGATAAAAAGTCAGAGTCAAATATACTTACCTTAATTCAATTCCTAAGTTAGGCAACATAATATACTAAAACTTTTAAATCCTATACAGTCTAGGATTCCAAAGAAAAATGCAAATTTTTCATTATACAGTATTTGTTTTCGGGCAAATCATTGTGGTGGAATTTTGAGGTTTCCTTTTTTGAAGTTAGTTATAAATGCACTTCCATCAAGAACTATCAACACAAAGTAAAAAATATTCTACTGTACTATAAACCGACAAAACTAGCATCTACTGTATTCCTTTTTACATTTCACAGACAGCATAGCAAATAAACTCGAACGTAGTGCAAAAATATGCGAAGAAAAAACATTGAATAATTTAATATTAATGGCGGACATTCTCACGTTATGGCCGATAAGATAAAAACCGAATTGATTCTTGTTATTTTAGTATTTTGTTCAACACTTTATGAACCGATTCGATATCAAATAAGAAACGTAAAGTAATATTTACGACGCGGCTCAATTAACAAGAAACAAGCCAGTTCTCATGTTGAGAATTTTATATTAAGATTATAAAGGACTAAAAGTCCTATAATGCCTTCTACAAATAACACCCTCTTGTTCAACTGTAACATAAGTAAGTTTTATTTCAGATGTAATCATTTTTGTTATAATAACTAAACTGTTTAATTACAAAACTAATGACAATTTTTTTTATCTTTTTTTAAATGATATTATAATAAACAGTAAATAGTATAGCTACATACTTTAAAATTAGGAGACAAGAATTAAATACCTAAAAGAAAAAACAATCTTAAAAAACCTTTAAGTCTATTATTTTGCCTGCATTATTTTGCCGATTATTCTAGAAATGCGGTTCGATATACATGTTCTTGTGAATGAAAAGATAAAAAAGATAGAACAATTTGGATTCATAATATTCTAACAACCAATATTACCTATAGTTAAATTTATAATAAGTCTATAAGCTTTAGACTTGCACCGCGTTTATAAACAAGTCCGGTACAAGCGGAGGCTGCGCATAAAATAATTTAAGTAAAACACTCGTACGAAGTGCCGATACTGGACAAGTTTACGACATGGCACTTTTTGCACCTTTCGTATTGCTTGAATTAATTTAGCGACATAACTGACTTTGCATAATGGTGGTTTTGGTTTGGTTGCTATAGTAACGACTCAATATCTAGAATACTCTGCAGTGAAACTGCGATTATATAGCTCATATTAAAATAACATATATATTACTATTATAAGCATAGATAATGTATGTATTATTTTCTCTTCCTCTGTATAATATTCTAAACAGGCAAAGTGTGTCGTCATGTATGTTTGTGACATTGTAAGGGGTTATATCTGAAGATTTTGTTGTATAGTAACAAAAAACAACAAATTTTTTTATTACTTGGAGAGTCACATTATTTATAAGTCTTATAAGTTAATCCGAAAAAATTTTACAAAAAATCTCGGGCGGGAATAGCTAGTTATTATATACTAGCTGTTGCCCGCGACTCGGTCCGCGTGGACTTTCATATAAACTTTAACTTCCCCTTTCTCCCCCTTATAACCGTTTTTTTAGTTAAAAAGTAGCCTATGTTTTATCTCAGGCTCTAGACCATCTGTGTACCAAATTTCATTACAA
>DWAJ01002482.1:0-17404 GCA_018238005.1 Eurema mandarina
GTAATGCTTTGGACAAAGCAGATTGTGTGGCTGCAACGACATGTCTGTATTGATCTATATTTTTAGTTTTGACGTTCATAAATATCACAATGTGATTTAAGTGAATAAATTATATTCATTTTCATTTAGAAAGCGAAGACTTCCATTTCTGTTATATAATAACATCATCACGATAAAATTTTCCCTTTTAACTTTCATATAAGAATAATTCACCACATTTTTTTTACTTATACTACGTTATTTATGTAAGCCTTTCTCGATATTTGGACCGTCTTACACAAAATATTTAGCATTTTAAATAACTCTTCGGTATTATAACATTTATTATCTATACATATAAATCTTTTTAAATCAAATTTTAAATAAATAAAAGCAACTTCCTCATCTTAAACCGTTTAACAGAAATCGTTTAACCCTTCGTTCCCAGGAAGTCGCCGCTGCACCGGCACATCCATCATGCCATTTTATTTTAAATCAATTGTGTGCGCGCGTGGCAGTCATCCATCTTGTTTTATCAATAAAAAATAAACATTCGTCACACCCGCGTTTTAATTAAACGTCTCTATGGTTAAGAATGGTCTCTATGATTATCGAATGATTGACACTTTTTTTCGGTTTGACATATAATAATGTTACTGACAGTTATGACATTTTTTGTTTTTTTTTTAGAATTGGGTGTCAAAACTTTTGTATGATACGTAGGTATTGTTTATGATTATTAAATTAAATATTGATAGATAATTATGTTTGTTTATTTATATGCGTTTCTTGATTTGACCGAATAATACTGGTCTTTCATTTCAGGAAAGATATATCCTATCATGTATAATAATTAATTAATGCAATGTTGCATGGTTAAAAAAACCTAAACTATGTAGACTATATATGTTTATATAGACGTATAAAATGAAGTGAAATCTATGTGGAGTTGCCATCTTAAAAAAATAAAGACACTAAAGAGCCTGCGGTGCCCCGACTTACCGAACGAAACGCAATAACATTTCTTACGAGATTCCATTACTGGACATCGGTGGCAAATTCAGCTTTACGACATGGCTTTACCATTTACAAATTTAATAAATACCAAGCCGGTGGTTAATACATAACTATTCTGCAAAACGATAACGTAATATAAGTGTTCTTATATGTAGCCTAGTTCATACAAAATAATATTTGATTTAAACCTTTTTAGGGAACAATTAATTGGCGCTTTTAGCAAAGAATATTTTTCCAGAACTGTATGACAAATCTAAATGCTACATTAAGACCGGCGTATATAGCATCAATAACACAAGTAAAGACCCCCATTCACGGTTTTCGTTCGGTAAGCTTGCTGTAATGAGGAGTAACGGCGCGGGCGTGAATGGGCAGTCTAATATAGGGTAAATTTGTAATAGCTGCCTTTTTGAGTTATAAAAATAAAAAAAAATAAAAATATATCTTTCGAGTTTTTTGTGGAACTATTTTGAGGAAAGTAACATAATATTAGGTAAGTTAGTATAATATAAATTATTTAAACGCGACAGTCTGTAAGGATGTATGTGATTATGTTTCTTGATCTCACGCGAAAACGACTGGATAGATTTGGCTAAAGCTTTGCATATAGAATAGCAAAATAAAGAAAGAAAGGTAAGAAATGCCTTTCGTATTTAGTTGACCGTGAACGTTATGGTATTTGTTTTTTTATTTAGGAAGTTTTAGACACACGCTTTAATTTTATAACATGTGTCCCTTATTATAGGTGCATACGACATTTTCACATTTAGAATATTGCTAAGGAAGTAAGGATTAAAATTTGTAGGTATATGAAGGATATTCATTAATAAAGAAAATCATAACACTAACCTTACTAGTCTTCCTTATATTATAATTAACAGTATTTAAAGTTGCAACAGCTTCTCCAAGGCGTCAACTATTTCGTGTTTACCCTATCGCAAGAGATGTTACAAAAAATACATTTTGCATCCGGATGCGGAAATGTATACAATGTTAATATTATAATAAAAATCACCTACACTAACCAACCTTCAGGATAAGAAAGCATAATGTCTATATTTATTTAACGAAACCAACAAAGTAATTAAAAACATGTAAAATAAAAATAACAAAGTATTATATTTGTATTATCCTTTTTTGCTTGTTTTTTTGATACAGGTAGTTTTCTAATGTTATTTAAACAATAATTAATGATTGTATTATTTTGTTTTTAATATAAAAAATATAAATGTTAGAAATACTTGGATGTCCTATGCGTAATTTTATATACAGTTTATGATATATCGGATATCGGATAGTTTCTAAAAATCCGGAGTTCAACAACATCCCTTATCCGAGTAATAGACAGAGATAGAAATACGATTCTTGTTGAAACAAAGAGAGATAGTCAAGGGTATCGAAACTGAATCCAAGATGGATGTTCAGAGGAGCATGTGCTCGGGTTTATTATAAAACTTATGTTCGAGTATTATTTTCTATTGGATTTTATTGAACGAAATTTTATGGATCGGTTTTATGTATTGAAAATTTTATAAGACAATTTCGCTTTGAAATGATTTAGGATACTTTGCTAATACGTGGGACGATGGTTTGTTTAACGTAGATCTTAACTCTAGATTGTTATAGATAAGTATAGTTTAATTAGTTGCCAGAATTTTAAACAGAAATATTATTTAATGAAATTGAATGAACTCTAGGTAGTTTTTTTTAATAATTTATTTATTAATTAATACGCATTACCTACACATCGTAGGAAAGTAGGCACTATAAAATATACTGCCTCTTACTGGGATACCAACTAGACCTAAAATTATAACTAAAATAAAAATTTACTTTCTAACAAAATTTAAAAATATTTCACAGGTTTATAATTTCATAACAATAATATAAACCGTAAGACATTTAAAATCGTTAAAGTAACGGTTATTAACAATTATACGAAGCAATATTCCAAAAACAAACAGCGAAAGCAAAATACCTATCCTGGAAGACTCATTAAGCCGTCCCTAATTAAAAACTAATTAAATTCGCCAGAGAAAAAGAGCGCGCGACATTTAACTGATACTAATAAGGTCGTCAAACAATTACGGTCCGTCGTGCGAGCGAGAGGCGCGCTCCCCTCGCCCCCCGCCCGCCGCCCTCTCGCTCTAACACACCACATTCTCTATTTAACTTTTAATTTATACTCATTCCTTTATATCTTTTATTGCTTCGCCCATCGCAGCTCCTAATGCGCCCGAGGTGCTCCTGACACTAATTAAATTCATGCAACACTAAGCTTTCGGTACACCCCGGGCTGGGCTGGGCGGGGCTTCGCCCCCCTCGCGGCGGACAGCGCGGAGCCGTCCAATAGCGAGCCCGGCGGCTCTCTTGAAGCCGGCGAGGCAGGGCGGAGCGCCACCGCGGCCCTCAGTGCGAGATCCACGATAGACTTGTCATGTCGCGTCTTGACACATTTTATTATTATTTATGTCAATTAGGTTATTGCTTTTTTGTTTAATGGAATACCGAATAAGGAATTGTGAAATTGATTGCCTCTCATTTATGATTCATCAATGTCAGAGCACAGTCTGTAGCGTGTTAATTTCGTTTGATTGATAGTTGGTCAGGTCATTAGATGCGTCTGTAATCTAGTTTTACGCAACCGGCACCTATTGTACATGTTAATAACTTGAGTCCGTACCATATAATTAGTTTCAAATTGAAGTATGCTCACCATTGAATTTACCGACCGCTAGACGTAGCATCTATCCCAATTTAATATTAACTATCTAAGATATCTGGCAATACCTACCTACCCGCAAATACACACAATTATTTACGTTATTAAAAAAAAGTAGAGCGAAGGTAATTCTTTTAATGTAATAAAATAAAATAAGCTTATAAATCCATGAACAATATTAAAATACCAATAAAAGACTTAATTACACATTTAAATAAGCTATAACGCTAATGATGTGTTTATGTTAAAATATAGATATTATGTACCTTACCTATTAATGATATTACCGATCTCCTTACCCAATAACTTTCCCAACCAATATTACGAAAGCATATAATATATTAGAAACAATCTATAACATAACATCTTTCTGATTATGTCTATAGGAACGTGTTTTTGTAGCGCCATGCGGCTAAAAAAGATTACGACTGCGCCCCGTACTAACGTATGAGCGCCAATCCAATGTATCATAGAAAAACAAGCTAATATCAACTTTATATTTGAAACATAAAGTTCAAATTCCAAAAGCATTCCGCGTGACAACAGCGTCGTTATTCTCACGTATGTCGAGCTTAATTTATAGCCTCCATTTAATATCCATCTGTAGTGGGGCGACATAAGGTGTATTATTGTTAGGCATGACGAGGAATAAATCTATAATATGAAAGAGGCGGTCTATGGGGGCTCGGGAGGGAAGCTCCGCCTCGGGCGGCGCGCCATCAGTGCTGTCGCAGGTTGCGAGGAGGACAGTCGCGTGTGATGTGGTGCACTGTGCAGTGACTAGCATGCTAGTGCGTGGGTGCTAGGATGGTGCTGGAAGGAGGTCTGCCGGCGCCGCTGCAGCTGTACGCGGCGGCGGCCGCTGGTCTAGCGCCGAGGCCGGCCTGGCCCCCGTTCCTGCCGTTCTTCGGAGTCCCTCCCCCGTTCCTCGCGAGGCCGCGTCTCCCCCATCCGCTGCCCGCGCGAGCCCCCCACGGCCCGCCGAGCGAAGACTCGAATGAAGATGGAGGAAGCAGTAAGGGTATGCTTTGTATTATCCGTAGCTTTAATGAAGAGAAAAATGTCGGTTACTGGTAGTCGGTAGAGTCGCCAAGTAGACGTACAGTCCTAACAGCTTAAAAACAATAACTATATACCTACCTTCTAAATCTAAATAGTATTGTATACCTATAACTTAATGCTAGAAGGCTTGATTCTTAAGAGATGCGTGAATAGGTTCTGTAAAAGATTCTTATTGGTTACTGCCGTGGTAGAAGCATTTTTCAATAATAAGTCCTAGTTGAATAAGAGGTTAAAGTTAGTGATCGTTTGATTTAAACCAAGTTTAGTAAGAAGATGCAGATTTCGTTACAAATATGTAGAATAAGCAGTAATATATAATATAAGGATATCTTTATACATGCATTATATTTTTGTTTAGTTAGTAAGGTGTAAAAGGGTAAAATACATAAATATAGTTTCGATTCAATTTACTTAATTAATAGCTATTCTGTTTGCCAAAATATAAAAATAAATAATAAAAAGAAATAAAAAAAATAAAAATAAAATATATCATCTATACCTACATTGAATTATGAAGTAAATAAAATTTAAATTTTCTGTAGGTACCTACTTTCTCTATGTCATTCATTAAATACCTACTTGATTATCATATAAAAAGCCTTTATTATATAGGTATAGATACTTTTAATAATCTGAAAAGGATCTAGGGATTTAATAGTACGATTTTGAAAATTCTTTCAGTTATGGATAGCCTCTTGTGTCAATATTATATAATATTAATATATTATATAAAAAGTTGACGCGGCTTATTCTAATAAGATAGTTAATAGAATATTTTTGTCAAGAATATAGTTTAGGATAAGTAGTTAGGTATTCTTTTAACATTTAAAAAAAATATTTTATTACAAAATACCTAAGAGTAGAAAACAAAGATTTTTATGGTATATTTCATACAGTATTTTTAAACAATATGAATGACACAGAAGAGTTTAAAAAAAATATTATTAATCTTAAATTAATATTTTGTGTATAGTATAGTCAGAAAGAACTATGCGTTTTTATCGGAATTTTACCGACTAAAAAAAAGCCCACTATGGTCTGTCTTACCTATAGCAGCGGGTGGGGGACTCTTTTTTCTTTCTCTTTCTCTCTTTTAGCTATTAGTTACTTAATTCTTCTCTTTCAAATACCTTATAGTCATACCTAATTATGTATTATGTACACACTGCATTAAATTATACTGAAGACGGAATAGACTTATTGCTTAGCATTGGTTTCTTCCAAGCAACCTATGAAAATAAAAACAAATAAGAAATAAAAAAAGGCACAAAGAACAAAAAATAACACATCATACAATTATTAAACTATACAAAACGGAAATTTGAAGTGAAATTCGTCCTTTATCATCAATCAAAATAAATGGAATAGGATTTTAGACAATGAGTGTTGACTTTATAGTTTATTCTATTATTCTTTAATATTTACCTATAACACCAACCTAATTAAAAATTAAAAAAGGCGCTTCTATTGGCCAGTCTTTAATAAAAAAACAAAAAACTTAAATGATTAAGTATTTTTGAGTAGTTAAGAAATATTTATATAAAAGTTTGTAACCAATAAATAACCGGTTTTCAGTAGATTTATCCTATATGAATAGGCATTTTAAAAGAATATGCGTAAACAATGTTTTATTTCAGTTTATTTTTAAACAAAATCTCCTATTTTTCTTTATTATTAATGACAATAACACTTAAACTAGCCGCCGCCCCGCGGTTCTTTCTGCGTACTGTCAAGAACAAAAGTATGTTTACACATGTAAGTAACAACAAGTAATGTAAAGACTAAAATTACCTTTCTAAAAATTAATGTCGATTAATATATTCATATCAGTATTTTTTTTTTCAAAATACAAACACAAAATATTTAAGAGTTGAGGCGTTTTGTAATGTTAAATATGGTCATTAACTTTTGCAGCCGACTGTACCTGTACACAAACTCTTAAATGTTCTAATATTTAATAGCATTTACCTAGTACTTATATCAATCATAAACAAAAAAATCTTTTACAATCAAAATCGTACTTTCAGTTATAGGCGCGCTCACACAAACAAACTACTTATATCTAGTACTTCTTATTGCATATAATTCAATCAATTCTATATAAGAAAATATTAGAATTCAAATTTAAATAAATTCCGCTGTTGACGCCGTCGGTAACATCGAAGCTTAAAGCTCGGCTCATAGAATTTTTATTACAGGTAGATTTTAATACAACTCGCGATATTGTAGCAAAGTATTGACCATATAACGTAATTATGAATAATTAATTTATTTCTTTATTCAGAATAAATAATGGAAATAGCTATCTATTTCCATAAATAATTAATTTAATATGTATTGTGTTTTTTAAGTTATAAGTTGTATTTGCCACCCGCTTTACTTCTATCTCTGTACTGTTCAATATCTTTCCAATTGGTTGCCTGGAAGAAATCACATACTAGTGATAAGGCCGCCAGTTACTAATAATAGATTAAGACTGTCTACTTAATTTTTATGTTATTCTTATGTAACAAAGTATTAATAAATATAATAAATAAATAAATAAAATAAATATGCTCAACGAAACATATATTATTTCAGGGAGTTTACGAAGAAAGCATCGGTGGAGATAGAATATTTCCAGAAGCAGAAAGACAAGGACCTGCACGAGTCGCTCGTCAGCTTCATAGCGCTGCAGGTCAAAGCCGCTAAAAAGGTACCTTACCTTATTTTATTGTAGCTCTAAAAAGTTACATTTCCTTATTGTATTGTACCTCTAAATAGGTACCTTAGTTTATTTTTATGTCTTATAAGAACTTTTCTACTCACAGAACTGATAAATGTATGCATAACATTTTTTTTAACCAGAAAGAGTTATACTTGTGAAAAAAATGTGCTGTTACCCTAAGTAATGACTTCACATCACAAGTAATGATATCTCTCCCCAACTAATGACATTTCACCCCAAGAAATGACATCTAACCTCGAGTAATGACATCTCTCCCCAAATAATGACATCTCACCCCAAATAATGACATCCCACCTTAAGTAATGATATCTCATCCCATGTAATGGCATCACACCCCAAGTAATGACATCTGACCCCTAGTAATGACATCTCACCCCAAGTAACGATAAAACTAAATATCAAAAATAATTATTTTTCAGAATCTTCAAGCGTGGACCCAAATCAAGGAATGCCTTCAGAATATGCCTTAAAGCGTCGAACCAAATCTTATTATCTTTCATATATTTTGTACTGTATATACGAGTTGAAATTTTTATAAGTAATTTGTCTTAGTCACAGTGAAATCATAGTTATCTGTAAATCTATATTATTAATATTAAAAATTGAGGTTTTTCAGTTTGTAATAATATTGTAAAGTTACACAGAATGGTTTTTAACGCAGCGCCATCTAGTCCCAAGGAAAGCAGACCTTGTGTTATGGCAACTAGATATCGGATTAATTACATATACATACTTTTCTTTTGTAAATACATACTGGGACTGAACCGATTTTGATGATTATTTTATCCCTAGGAAGCCACACAAGTATTTTACCTTGTATTTTATAAGTGTTTTTTGAAACAAATGTAAATTCAGTTTTTTCAACTGGCAACTTGAAAACGGTTTCTTTTTTAATCATTTTTGTTAGTTTTTCTTCTTTACGTCAAATATATATGTCAAAAAGTTGATGATTTACTGATAATAAAATTTTATGTCTAGGGGAGTAGCTAGATTGTTTTAAAGCTAAATAATAATACATTATTTAATTAATCGTGTACAAAATTGTTTGATACAAAATATAATTATTGGAGCTATTGGAGTTTGGACACTGTTCCAATATTTGCAAATTATTTTTCCGTAGTTTTCTGGAGGTTGGTACTATCCCTTACATGGGGATGGCTGACGGTCTAAAAGTTGTAATAAGATTTTTTTTCTTTATAATGTCATCCCATGTGTAAAAATACCCCAATGTGTTCACGAACGTTCAGAAATGTTAAATTATTCCCAAAACAAAGTCATTTAATTATAGTTATTGTTTTAATTAGGCACGTCCTTTTTATTTTATTGTATATTTTGTAGAGTAATAATAAATTATTAGAATATCGCTCGTCAAATTTTTTTTTGTAAAAATATATTGTATATTTTGTAAGGATTATTTAAAGAAATCATTCGTCTGTATTGTTTTTAATATTATTTAAAAATATGTATATTAGTTATAAAATCTTACTGAATATATAAAATTCATATCATTGCCGTTCGGCAAATCGGAATTGAGAAGCAATAGATTATATAAATAATTACATGTAATCATATGTTCATAGCTTTAATAAAAAAACGGTTTTTATTCTATGGTACAAAAGCCGAATTGACAGCTGTCAACTCAAGCGTAATAGTTGTCAAAAAGATATCATCTTAAATATAAAAAAATAAGTTTTTATTTTAAACTTTGATAAAATTAAAATGTATATTTTTCCTTAAACTGTCAAACTTTTTCAGTTTGTTTTCCTGTCACTTTGACACTGGCAGTTATGGTCGCAGTAATAAGCGATCCTTTGCCATTTCATCATAAATAGATAGATAGATAACTTTGATGAAAATATTATATTTATTTCGTTTTAAAATAATTTCATATACATAAGTCGATACCATTCATATTTTATGTCTGCAAAATTGGTTGTCAGAAATATCAGAGAACAGAACTCTAAACAGAAAGTCAACCTCAAATAAATGTTGCCACAAAAATCCTGAAATATTGCCCGCTAGAAAAATGTTCTCAATACTACATTTCTATGGATATTGGCAATTGGTAATAATCACCACTCATATGCCAACTTAAATTAATTTCAAAAAATAATGTCACACTTAAACACTAAAATTATGCATAAATTATTATCCTTTTCTATGTATGTATCCGTTAGACATTTATTTTCTAAACTACTCTTCCGATTTCGATTCGGTTTTGTGTGGCGTATAAATGTATAAGATTTCATTTGATGTCATGTAAAATTGTAAATGCTGTTATTAATAATATATATACCGAGGTTATATTATATATCGGAATAACTTATATTTTACCACTGGCAATATAAAATATCATTTTCATATTATTATTGATCGGTATTTACAATGATCTTATATAATATGTTATACCCATACAAATCAACCGAAAAAAGTGTTCCGCACAGCAGCGGCAGCACACATACATACAAATTAAAAGCGAAGAAAGAGATAAATGATAAAACGAACATGAACAAAAGAGATAGGTAGTTTTGTCAGTTGCGCGTAAACGAACTGGCAATCGCCTAAATGTAAGACGTCCCAATTAGGACGTTTTTGTGTCTTCAAAGTTTTGCGCTTATAACATATCTATTTAATTTAATATCATTGGTTTTTTATAACATTATGTTGACTAAGAAACGATACAATACTGGGTGGAATAATCATTTCAATATAAAGAAAAATCAATACATTAATTTATTGTTTGTTAAATTACATTTTAGCTTAAATATTTAAGCTTGGTTATTTATTTTTGTTAATTTATGTTTTGTTGTATATATGGCAATGTAGATTTAATAAATATTACAGTTTTATCAACTATTGTTTTATTACTACTTTTACCATAAAAAAATTTTTATAGACCATCTTTCATCGCAGCCTGTCCTAGTTTCTCAATAACTGAGCATAGTGCGACATTTCTGTCAATGTCAAATTTAAAAAAACATTTTTTAATTTTCTGGCACTGCACATGTAATTTCACGTATTATTTCATTATATTTTCATTCATTATTTCAATATATGAATGAAGAAAGATGTAGTTAAAACATTCTTTGTTAAACATTATTCCGCATAATGCGCAATAATGCTATAATTTAAAACTAGGTGTATAATTTAATATAACCACTCATGTCGGGCCAGAATAGTTGGCAAATATCTAGAAGTATGAATTATTATTTTATTCAATAAATAATTTATTACTAATAAACCACCTATGTCAGGCCAGAATAATAGGCAAGTATAAAATATAAATTAATTATATTTATCGAAAATGCGGTCTATAAAAGTGGTGTATACGTCTTCGTATATTATGACCTACGCCTAGATTAGCGAATTTAATGCCAGGCGATTCCAATAGTATAAAAAGAATTTTAAATTCTGTTTAATTAAATTATAGCTAAAAAATAAAGAGTAACTCTTTTTTTACATATACACATACATATACATACAAGTTTTAGCCTAAAATTCATTTAATTAGTTAAGTGTTTGTTCTTGTTAGTATTTTAAATTCTACGATGACATTTACACCATTTTCCACAATAGAACGCATGTTAATACATAATAATTCAATATCGATTGCAGGTGTAGCAAACCTTGCGGCAGAATTCAAAAGTGCCCTTGACCCTCACACGATACAGACACGAGACACAGAGGGGTAGTCGGTAGTCATTTAACATAATCCATACTCCTTATCTCCACTAAGAAAGGATGATTTGTTTTTCAAAGTTTACTTCAAAGAAAAGATGTTTCTTTTAATTAATAAAGTGCTTCACAGAAGTGCTGAAATTGAAATAGTATTCTAGCTAAATTTACAAATAACTAAAAATAATAGAATAAGAATTACGTTTTTGTTAATCTTTAAAGATATTTAATTAGTTTGCAGTGTCTTTACTTTGTCTTTATTTATCTATAAAAAAAAAGCTGTTCTCCGTGATTTTACCTGCGTAGATTTTAAATCTGATTCCATTTTTTAGCCCACTCCATAAAAAGGCGTACCAATTCGACCATTCATATTGTAATTAGATTAATAATTTAGCGTCTATTACACTCACAAATAATATGAAATTTTCCCTCTAAAATACCTGATTTTGTATGCGTGTGAGTGAGTGTGTGTATGTTTTGTCCAGACTATCTAACAAATGTTAAGAAATTCGTTTGAACTGTGAAGGCGTAGCGGAATAAATACTTCGTTAGTATATATTTATTAAGTTTACAAACATTTTAATCCAAAAGTTTACCCTATCGTAACTTAAAAAAAAATAAAAAAAATAAATACAACCTTTCCACGTGTACAAAACGTCGACCACCTCTGAGTCATTAATTTCAAATGACACTGGGAAATGGGTCATCGCTGACCACTGCTTCGTCTACCACCAGTAGAGAAACACGTAATCAATAATGAAGCATCAAGAAGTAGGGGTCGATTACTGGGCTATGGTCAAGACGATGTTCGTGTATGGCGCCTTGACTGGTCTCTGCTGGATCATGCTGAGGCTGTTCCATGCTGTTTTCACCTTGCCTAGAAGGCTGCGGTCTCAACAGAACGACATACAAAACTCTTTGAAAGAGCTTCAGGTGGGACTAGCTGATTTAAAAGGTTTTCTACATCAAACTGTTATTATAAATTCAATCAATATTTAATTTTACAGTTAAAGAACTTCTTTTTTCTAAATAGAAATAAGCACTAAATTAAAGTGGACCGTTTGATAAAAACATATTAGGTAGATATACGAGAATAAATCAAGATTAATACATTAGCAAAATATAACCATAACTTCATTCCTGGTTATAAAAAAATTTTGAAATCTGTCTATGATTGACGAAAATATCGGTAAACATATATATAAAAAATATATTATACATACAGACGAATTGAGGACCTACTTTTTTGAAGTTGGTTAAATATACTTTCTATGTACATTAATGACACTACAAGTATAGGTAATACTATATAGTATATACCTCCCATATGTATCATTTCAAACAAACACTACTCCTCTTGGGAGTTTCCATGAATATTCCTGCGTATTCCACATATTTATTTGATTAAACAAACACCTGTAGTAAACAACCAATGCTTTGTTCAAACATTGTTGATGGAAAATCGCTTTATACATTTATCTAACATTATAATATATCGAATGCAATAACATCGTAGTGTGAAGGTCAAAGTAACACTGAATAGCTGCCTCTTAGAAGCTTTAGCTTTCCTTTTAATTTATAACTAAGTTAGGGTAAAAGTTTTTTACCCTAACTTAGTTAACCTAACCGATACTTAGTTTTTAAGCAAGTGATATTGCCATTTTACTATTGAACTATGCATGTATTTGATCGCTCTTAATTTTATTCAATTTTTATAATGTTGCGTTGATATTGTAAACTGAACTTGCTAATAGGGTGGACCCGACTGCTGAGATACAGTATTTTTACTAGTTCAGTAGTCGGGTGACCACAATTATATCCGATGTTAATGATAATCTGTTAATATTAATGATTAAATGATTTATTATTACACTTCATTTTTATTCATCAAATGATTCTTACCTGCAATTTTAAGTATTAATCATTTACATAATCTACCAAAAATTGATTTTTTTCTGTATTAGCCGTAAAATTTTCTTGCAATACACATTATTACACCCAAATTTAATTATAAAAAGGAATTTGTTTATTGGGGGTTTTTCGTAACACCAAATGAAGTGATATTTTAGACGTAACTCAACCCTCAATATTTTCGTAGACACAACAATGGACGGGAACACATTTCGGACTCTGTACAACTGACCCCTGTTGCCCCTCCAGAGAGGGACTACACGTTTGAGGATTTGACATTAGGGGCCCTATATAATAATTGTTTGTGATACTTACATTAAGTTAAATCTGCATTAATACATTATTTCAAAAATTAAGAATAATAACATGTGATTATGATTTATATCTTCTAAATAATATTTTTAGTGACAACTTTATTTCTTTTAAATTATTTGAGGGGATTAGTTCCCTACTTATATAAATGTGAAAATGTCTTTAATTTTCTTTGACACTTTCTCGATCGAGTTGCTGAACCGGTTTTGGTAAAGTACATGCAACTTTTATAAAAAACAGATATTTAACTTATGAAAAAACCAAATCATAATAACTAATTAATACACCCAAGGTCACGGTCAAAAGCTAGAATTTATATAAATATTAGATATGGACTTACGTCTGTTTGGATCTCAATCAGATTTCACCCTCTGGACGTACCCCAGTATTGTTGTCAATTAATTAATTATCTTCCTCGGATACGGATTTGCTCGGAGTTATTACTAAAACTAATGACTTTTATCATGCTATTGATTAATAAGTATTGACAGCTTGTTATGGCGATTTTTCACTAAAATAATTGACTTTGAATCATCTTTTTTTTATAACATAGGGGCGGTCATATAAAACACTATGACGTAATGTTTAATAACATCTATACCTGATGAATAGAAGAATGAGGTAAAACGTCTTATGATATTAATTAAGGTGTTTATGCGTCTTCAAAATTCTGCCCTTATAACATGTAAATTTAATGTAATATCATTCTCTATCACATAATATGTGGAAATAATAAAAAAGGATTTTTTACCTCATTCTCAGTTGTAGAGTTGTTATTGTTATTTCCGATAAACTCTCTGACGTGAAACCTAATGTATGAAAAGCATTATACTGTTAGTAATTCAGAGCAAAGTTAAACTTTAAGTAATGCAATGTATCGCAAGTTAGGTGCGATGTAAACTTTTAAGTTATATATAAAGTTAAAGTTGGTTTTATTAAATTCGTTGCATACATGTAAAGCTTGTGTTGCTAGTTTAATAAATTTATTTTAGTTTTGAAAACATTTTGTAATACAAGTTAATAAATGTATGTTGCATGTTTTCTGAAGTTTAGTCTTGTTTGGCGTGTTTGCTCGTGTATGGTAACGAGATTCTTTGATGTTATTTAGGCTAAAGAATTTATCTTAAATCTACTTAACAGAAAATTACTATAAATTTAGGATTTAAATGTTTAATTAAAAATTTTCTTTTATCTTTGAACAATATACGTTTGATGTAAAGATATGTTTCTTTCTTAAAATAAAAACAAATTATCTTTTCAAAATTCTGTTTTCCCGAACTTTCTTCAATGTTAGATAAATGTCTTTTCGTCTTCAAAGTATGTTTATCTGAGCGTTCATTTAGGGTGAGTCGGAAACCGATATTAGCTTGCATCCCCTACAAATAGCTGTTGTTA
Organism: Eurema mandarina; assembly: GCA_018238005.1. Taxonomy (NCBI): domain Eukaryota; kingdom Metazoa; phylum Arthropoda; class Insecta; order Lepidoptera; family Pieridae; genus Eurema; species Eurema mandarina. Next base: position 14,802 of record DWAJ01002482.1, read on the forward strand.
TTTATACATATATCTTTATAGCATAGAATAAAACAATACAACAAAACACTTAACACTTATAGATATAGTATATTATGTATTCTTAACGTTTGTTTCAACGCGTTAAATTTATGGACCACATATGGATTTTAAATGGATATTTGAATTTTAAATCTACCTTTAAAATTTAAAGCTGTTTAAAACAACGCTAGAATACTATTACTCGAGAGAAACCATGGGCCTACCCTTGTTGAAGACAGATATTTTATACAGTGATGGAGTTTCTAAGAGTAACAAAGAAATATAACAAATCTTTATAGGTCACTTTAATGCTGAAATAATCCTTCTCTCCATGGCTAAAACAAACCAAACTTATGAATATTAAACAAAGCCTTTTCCTTTAAAAGCTTCAATAATATATCTAGTCTTATATAATACAGCCTTAAGATATATGACATCTCTTTTGCATGTCTCTTGGGAATCAGGAGAGTCAGTGGTTTGAACAAAACTGAGCTACGAAGTGCTACGAAAATGGCTCATTATTTATGTCGAAAATTTATAGTTCTTTTAAAAACATATTGAAAGGTTTTAATGCATGATGTAGGTATTTTAAGTATGTTGTTTGAGAAGGGATTATAAGGTCTATTAATTATTAGTTATTAGGTTTAGTTTTCTTGTAAAAGCTTCAAAGTGATACACGGTCGTAAATTACGTTGTTTTGAAGTAATATCTTCAGCGCGATTCAAAAGTCAACGAGTAGGTAGCCGTCGCCTTCGCTATATCTGAAAGGAAAAACATCATCACTTTGTTTGCCCGTCTGTCTGTTTATCCCGTTTTATATTAAAAATGTATAATGATAATGTAAAGTTAGATATAAAACATGTTAATATGTCGATAAACGTAACTTCTTAAGAATTTGTAAAATATCAAATGTAAAAATAAAATTTTATTTTTCAAAGCAACTCATAAAAACTATATTTGAAAGATTTCCTCAATAGCGATAAACCTTCCAAGTCTGCGCTCATGCAAAGATACAAAGAAATTCACTCAGACAAACTTTAATTTCATAAAAAAATTGTAACGAAAACAATATTGATTTATCATACCGAAATCGTGTCGCAAAACTTATGGGCAATACCGACAATGTCAATAGAAGTTACCTTGTGTTTTTCTAGCGAGTGTAGAGAGGTGAACGACCCCGTCCCAGGAGAGTTGATGTTATTGACAGGACGCGTAGCTTACTCTTAAGGGAGATGCGATTGTACAGGTGTCTTTATGGATACTTCTTTGTTAATACTAGGACTGGGAAATTAGTGTTGTTTGTTGCTTTGGGGCAAGAAAAAGAAAGGTATGAGACTTTAAGAACAACATATAATGTTTATTTATAGGCAACTAGCGACCCACCCGGCTTCTTATATTGTACATGCATTATATTAAGTATATAAACCTACCTCTTAAATCACAATACGTATCTATTTAAAAAAACCGCATCCGAATCAGTTGCGAAGTTTTAAGGATTTACGCATATCTATGTATCTATATATTACCTAATAGGGACAGAGAAAGCCACTTTGTTTCATACTATGTTGTAAAAAAATATACAAGTAAGTTTAATAAATAGTTCTTATGTAATTTGGTAATATAACATTTATAGATACAACAATATTACCGAATAATACTATTTATTATAATACCATTTTAACTGATAACACAAAGAATAGAGAATAAACCTTTGTTCGGACGCTATTACCACAAAAATCATATATTTGAGAACATCTTTTCAATTTCATCCCGGTGAAAAGTTGATACATTGTAAGGGGACAAACCGAGTTTTGCCTTAGAGCTCTAGGGATGGGGCCATAAAGAATTCATAAAGGAATTTCTAAGGTACATCTAAATTATCTGCGGTGAAGTCTTTATTTAAATCGTCGTTTTTATGTGTCCCTTGGAGGATGTTAGCTAGATGTTAGATTGTTGTTACGATAGAATTTAAAATTGCTAGCAGCTAGCAGCTAATATAATATGTTTTATTGATAGTAGCTCCTGTGTTACATCGGTCGATGATATTATATTTGAGACGGTACAACTTTGAATTTTTTAATAGATGACATCTATGATTACATCTCGACCTCGCGAGTCGAGAGACGCAACATGGGTTCTATACAAAACATTTTATTTAAGACACGGTATACGTAAAAAGGATTTATCATTCTGAAAAGAATGTGGCTATGACCACAGAAAAATATGACCAGGTGTTATTAAAAAAACTTATGAGTTACAAAAATTCTTTATAAAAGAACCCTCATTCTGAAAAGAAAAAAATAATAGATGGTATTGATTTTATTATATAGGTAGTATTTCTTAAGTAAAATCTCGTATTCTCACCTTTTTTGGCCACGTATGCCATCGAGGAGAGGTGGCTATTGAGCGACTTGTGGTTCAGGGGAAGGTTGAGGGTACCAGGCCACGAGGAAGGTCGCCTATGAGATGGACGGACCAAATCAGAGCGGCAGTATCTAGTCAATCCCTTCACGAATGCACGAGGAAGGCTGCCATGAGAGAGGAGTGGCGTCGTGCTGTTAAGCGTGCCACCAACACCTGAGTCATGACCACGACCGCTCTGC